>JAZKJV010004203.1:0-292628 GCA_037367405.1 Ottelia alismoides | reverse complement strand
TATTGCATCTAATGTAATTGATACTCGATTTTGTAGAAACAACTATAATGCCATGCTTCTTGTGACTCAGTTCACAATAATATTGTCCACCAAGAAAAAGATTGTAACAAGGAGTGGATTTTTATTATTGCAAGATCGAGGGATAATGAAATTTCAAGAGATAATGAAATTTAGAATGTGTATATCAACAACATCTGGATCTTCCTCAATTGCAGAAAGAATGACCAAGAACTCTATTAAGTTAGTAAAATCGACGTCTTCGAAAGAAAAGAATTTCTTGCAAGAAGAAGATGAATAGAACGAGGAGTAAGAAGACACATGCATTCTTTCTTCCAGGTTAGGTAGGTTAGGTCACTGGAAGAAAAGAGATTCCAAAGTCTTCAAGTTCCTTAAGTCTAAAGTGGAATCTAAGGTTAGGTCCATTATACTTGTACCAGAGTCTGAATCAGGTAAAGTAATAATCTATTGGAACAACTTAAGAAATTGGGGAAATCACTTCGGGAATCAACATATTCCTCTTTTACACTTGGCAATCAACGTGAAACATAAGCATGATCCACCTAGAAGTGTAATGACTTGTCAAAGTGAACTTAAGACATGAGTTTCCTTAGAGAGATTGATCAGTTACATGTGGGTGAATTACCAACATGAGAATTCACTACAGTGGCGTAGCAAACAACAATAGATATCACCACAGGGTCGTAAATGTCAGAGGGAACTCCATTAGAGGCATAACTTGTTCGTAAGGAATGTTCCTTATTTCCCCTAATGGAAGCACATGTTCTTGTGTTAGGAAATCCTCAGCACCACAGATTGGTTCGATCATCATCTAATCAAGAAACTCACCTATGGTCATGTCAACATGAGATGACGATAGTCTAATGAGTCAACCAAAATGGTATGAATAAAAGGATCATTGAGGTATGACTCATTCACCTCGATAAAGACACAACTTTTAGAGTCACAGTTCGGTTCACTAGGGTCAAGTGTAGTAATGGTCACATTTCGTTCGCATTCACCTTTCTTGGTAACCTTGATTGTGTGCGTCTCACAATCAATGAGCACCTTATCAGTTGTTAAGAGTGACTTTCTTAGAATGATTGCATATTGTGATAGCTTTCTAGGGAACTCCATGTCTAGGAGAATAAAGATCACTTTGTATTGCAAAACCTATAAATTTATAATGATATCTTGGAACATTCCTTGCAAACTTTTAAGAATACGATCAATTGGTTGAACTATTGCTCTAGACTTCTTAAATGATTCGAGCTCAAGCTTGTCAAGAACTAAGGTCGAGAGGATGTTAATGGCATAATCATCCAATACTTTAGGTTAGCGTAGTCTCATTGATTATTTAATCAATCCTACGCATCATTTTCATCCTCTTCTGTTGGTGTTGGAATTCCTCAACACCATAGAACTGCCTATGGACACAATATCTTTCTACTTCTAGTCATTTTCCACTCTTCCTCTTTGGTTTATACTTAGTCTTTAGGTATTTGCTACAAATAAGAATTTCCTTTAAGGCATTTATTAATGGAATATTTAATACTGATTTTTTTCCACAATGCTTCCATCTTAAATATCACAACTATCTTTTTGGGTATTTTCTATTTCAATTTTTATTGGAATAAGAAATGTCTAAGCACACTTCTTCAGGAGGATGGAAAATACATACTCAACTTCAATGGAGGGTGAAATTTAATAGAAGATGAAGATAGAAATGCATACTTCCACTATACATGTAAGGTGCACCATGTCGTGACTTCCTCATCTTTGAACTTGGTTTGTTGTTCTTATTACGTTTTTGTATATTCTGACACTCTCCTTTGTTATCTGCATATAAATCAATCCACTCGTGTAGCATACTCATCTATGTCTGGAATGTCTTAAACTGACTATGGATGAGAAGAACCATGTCTCATAAAGTAGAGTCTATATTAGTTAGCATTGATGGTATTGATTCTCCTTCATGATACTACTGACATGGCATGTCTTGTGATGCCCCGTCCCCTGAGAAGAGCATCAGACCTAATTCCTTAGGATCCAGATACTCAACAATAACCACATTCATGCATCATGATTAACATTTGAAATGTATAAGCAGGAAAAGTGAAGAATAAAATGCTCCAACGATATTTATATATTCATTGTTCCCTAAAATTTACAAATTTATAATAGAGTTCACAATATTTTTTTTACATGACTAACAAACTTAACTGTAGAAGCTACAAAAGTATAACAACAACTATTGCAACTCTGCGAGTGAAAATTTATTCCGAAGTCTCATATAACTACGGAAGCTCAAGTCACTACTGCTGCTCAACAATCTACAAACCTGGATGTGTTTTCAAAGAAGTGCACATGAGCAAAAAGCTCAATACAACTAAAATATGCTACCAACTGATACATAATGAAAATTTCTTATAGCGGAAATTTTGGGTGGAGAAGGGGGAAGAAGAGAAGGCTCACTGGATGTGAGAGATCTGGGAGGAGAAACATGGAGATCATGTGGAAGAAGAAGCAGAGAAGGTTGGAAGATAAATAAGTTTTTTCAAAAGAAAAAGGACTACCGAAAGAAATAAATAAGGTTTTTTTTAGATAAATAAGGTAAATTTCGATTTCAATTCAACTTCAACTGATTAAAACAAAAGACTACCATCCCCTTCATATACGAGGGGTTGAATTACAAAAATAGAAAGAATCTAAACATACCTTTATTAGACTTTAATTAATTCATTGAAGATCACATGCAGTCTCCTATTTTTAATAGAAATATAAATTCCAACAGACTCATTTAATTGTAAATAAAATAACTTGATCTTAATTTAATTAGATTCTAATTAATAGGAAGGAAAATTCAATTGGACAAAATTGAACCAATGAACGTCCTAATTTTTCCCAATTTTTCATTCCATGTTGCATCAGTTTTCATTCACTTCGAAAATTTCATCTCACGATGAATAGTGTGATCCTCTATGTGGCTTCTTGAAATTATAACTGAAATCAGCTATCTGATCTTCCTGATTTTTCTTCTTTTCAATGTTACATTTATAATTTCTCTTCATTGAAGGATTTTGTTGCAAAATGTCTACCCTTCATCTAAAATAACTCCCACCTTCATTTAAAATAACTCCTATCCAAATGTATCTCACATATGTACCCTTTAGATAAAGAATTGTTTGTGGAGGGGTTTCACCACAAATAATCAAAGAGTGTTCAAAATCCCTTAATTTAAGGGATTCAATTCCATCCAACTAGAATTCCCAAACAAGAGTTAGATCTGCACGAATTTGTAATATATTGGATAGTGTTTTTCTAACCTCAAATTTTTTTTATATATTTATGTCTGTATGAATAGCAGAATGACTCATCACATCGTCAGAATGATATGTATGTCATGTTCTGATATTAAGTGATTCAACTTGAAAAATTCCTACGATGAAAAACTTATGTGGAGAAGAAATTAGGGTGTGAAGAAGAGAAGGTTCGGCAGATGCCGAGGATTTGAGAGGGGAAACACATAGATCACATAGAGGAGAATGAGCGGGGAAGGGGGATAAATGAGATAAATCTTAATGTTAATTCAATTTCAATTGATTAAGATTGGGTGGAAATACCAAAATATAAAGAGGATGAAAAACAAATCCTAACATATCTGACTGATCTAATCGATTAACTAATCTACAATCTTATTATTTTAAATAGAAAAATTTCAATGCACACAATTAACCTTAAATAAAATTAACTTGACCCTAAAATAATTAGACTTTAACTATTGAACAAATTTTTGCGTTAATTCTCTGTTCCACGCCACATCACAACTTGTGTGAGTTTATCCCCCATTCATATTTAGTTTATAATACCAAATTGGTCCATATGGTAGCTGATTACTAAATGTATCACTTGTTAGGGAATTAGATCATCTTAGATTTCAATCAATGCATGCTTTCTTATTGTCTAAATTGAATGTTTGTTTTATTTTTTATTTACATTTCGTCGTTATTTCAACTTGGATTTTAAATCTCACATGCTCACATCAGCGCATAAATAGCACATGTAAGTGTTTACATGTGTTATATTAATTGGGTCATGGGTCAAGTTGGCCTCCATTTTTTATGGTAAAAGATGTGATTAGGGATGCAAATAGATAGAGATATTTCGCGTTCGATCAACCACTATATATTTTATACATATTTAACATCAGTATACGTGTCGATTTTAAAATGGACAAGGATGGATATTACATTAACATCCGCAAACATGTGTATCCATATTTGTATATCTATTTTCATATATAAATATAGTTGTAAAACTATTTTTAATCATATATAACATAACTGTATATATTCTTTCACCGTATTTGGTATGTTTATTATTATATAAGCGCATTCAGTACATGTATATGATGTGCATTCCATCCCATACATGTATATTTAAGTTAATCTATAGAATATTTTAATATTATCCGTACATGATCAGTATTCGCTTTACATATCTGTCAATATTTTTCAATGCTTAATCCACTCTAGTCTCTCAATCAGGGGCAAACAGGATGACAAAGGAGGCGCCAAGTCCGAGCAATTGTAGGCCATAACACATGTAATATAGGATATCTAGATGGTGTCGACACATGAAGTTTCATTTCGACATGGCGTCAATACGATATCCCATATCGAAATTTAAAACTTTGTGTTTAACTGATGTATTATATGTATATTAACATCTTGTTGTCATCTTTATTCTTACTACTATTATTTATTATCATTAATCCTACACCATAAATAACATATATTTGTAGTTACATTTGGAACATAAGTATTCTTTATTCAAAATAGATTTGTGCCTAAATCTAGCAAATTAGGTCTAATTACTAAATGTGTTCACTTGGGTTGTTACCGTCTCATTTTTCAACATTTTTTTTTCAAAAATAAAGACATGTATTTCATTACTATATTAATCTAATATGTCATTCCATTTTCGTCAGAAACAGAGACTCATATATCCTTCATCTAGAACAAGTCGATTACAACCATTCAAAGATTGTAAAAATTACATGTTCTAGATGGAAGGCATAGGAGTCTATGTTTGAATTCCATTCATCCTTGTTCTTGAAAACAAGAGAAATCCTTTCCCTTTCCTTTTTTTCCTTTTCTATTCAATTTTGGTTTTTTAGTCAATTGGGTGTCTGTCATTTTCCAGATGTTTGCACAAAATTGGAGTCGCTACTTTCTTGGTGCATTTGCTATTTTAATACTATTTTGTCCCCACTGAAAATTTATCAAAGGAAAAAGAGATTGGTTATATCATTTATTTTTGTTTTGTCCCTTCAAAGTTCTGCTCACAATTAGCTAAACTTATATGTACTTTCTGAACAGTTTTGAAATTTTCTCATTTTACTACTTGCGAAAATTACATTCATACCTTATTTAGTTCAATTTGTTTCAGTTTGCATAACAGCCCCCGCTTTTAGTTTTGTTCTACAGTTTAACCCATTGAACTTCTTTTTAAGCTTTAAAAAAATCCAGAAAATTGCTAAAATTATTATGAGTCATCAGAAAAACGTGGCTTAGGTGCTTCAATGTTTTGAGACCTTGCATTAAAAAAATTTAAAGATTGTATTTTATTTTGATTCATTTGAGTTAAAATCAAATAAAAAATGCCCTCAAAACGTAGTGCAAACTTGCCTTGTCCATGTATATTCGAACCTCTACCTATCATATGAATTTTGTATGTTCTAATCACGATTATGGTTGTATTATTATTTGATTTGATCAAATCCTTGTTTCAATAACCCCAAAGGAAATCAGCACAAAGCAGGTCCACTCGACATGCAGTGTTAAGGGGGATAAGAAAACCCTCAGCCCAATTAAAAAATCATGCCGACAATGACAAACTTCAGGAGTAGTAAGTGACCGACCATTGAGAGGGCTTTTACTTTCCAACCACAAAGAAAAACCCTTACCCCATCTTCCAACAAGCAACCGAGGACTCAACAAGGCTTGTGAGTGAGGAAGGAGGATCGTTTGATGTAGCAATGGCTGCAGTAGACTCTGTTGTAGGATCGGGATCCGCTCGATATTGATGGAGTGGTTCCCACGAATTCGCACTTTGGGTGGGTCCGGTCATGCGAATTCGTGGGAACCGCTCGATCAAGATCGAGCATTTCTCAGCTGTGCAGCAGAGTCTGCTGCAACCCTTGCTACAACAGACAATCCAACTCCTGTGAGTGACTCCATGTCTACGGAATACAACAAGGGACTAAGTGGGCCCCCTAGCCTCAAACCACGCCAACCACGGAAGAACCCGAACACAGAGGCATTCATCAAGACAAAGAAGAAAGGAGTAGCAATGCAGGAGGATGTCCAATCAATCAAAGAGGAGTCAAAGCTCATGAGATCCAGAATCCTAAGGAAGAAGGAGTGCTCAATATAATCTAACGCCTTGGAGAGATCCACCTCGAGGCATGCACGAAGAGAGATGGACTTGCACTCAAAACCCACAGCAAGTTCCAGTGCTAGGCGCAAGTTGTCCCCACTAGATCATCTCTTGATGAAAGCAGATTGGTTCGGGAAATATTGTGTGACAACATGATTGCAAGGTGCAAAGAAAGGGCATTTGGCAAATATCTTGTAAGAGACATTGCAACTTGAAATTGGCCTAAAATCTCCAAAGTTCGATGGAGAGGCATCTCTGGGAACAAGTGTTAGGAAGGTATGGTTAACCTCCCTCATCATGCTGCCCCCCTCGCAGAGGAAGGCCATTACGAGCACATATCATCCTCGATCAACTACTAGTGTCTCTTGAAGAAGCCATCATTGAAACTGTCCGATCCGGGGGTAGAGTAAATGTATCGTTGTGCATGCCATATCTCCTCTTCCCCAAATGGTCAGATTACGCAATCTCGAGCATGCAAAGCATGCGTAGAAAGATAAAATCTCGAGGGAGGAGGGTCCACCCTCCCCAATCGCGGCAACGCCGGGCCAAGGAGGTCCTCATAGAAGGCCACAACTGCATCATCACCTCTATGGGTTTGTTTACCATCCGACCACTACCATCCAAAAGGTACGGGATGATGTTTTGCACAATGCGACCTTTGGTCGAGAGAGTAAAGAAATGCGTGTTACGATCCCCCAACCTTAGACAATCCACCCGGCTCTTTTGTTTCCACAAAGACTCAAGGTCGGATTCAAGATGTGAAACGTGGCATTTTACATTGGAGTTAGGGATGGGCATTGGGCTGGGCCAGCACAACCCAAAAAACCCAGCTCGGCCCAAGCCCAAATCAACAATGGGCCAGGATTGGACTAAAACTTTGGCCCAATTTTTTGGACCGGGCTCGGACTTTGCTCGTTCCAGCCCGACCTCGCCCGAGGGCTTGACCTGAATCTAGGACCCACTCGAAGACCGATTGTACACTCGATTTTAGGCCCGAGATTATGCTCGAAACGAGGCCCACATCCCCCCAAGTCCCCTTTCATTTCCCTATTGGTTTTTAAGAAACCCTCATTCCATCCCTTCCCACACGCAACGCACCCCGAGTCTTGACCCCTCCCATCCCTAATCGTGTGCATCCCTTCGAGTCCTGGACTATAGCCCTAGCACAGGAGGCGCTCCGATTGCCCTCCTTCTCATCTCAAGGGAGGCGAGCCGTCGCTCCTCCTCGGCTCCTCCACATCCTACACACCTCCTCGACCCGTGCCAATTGTGTAAAACTCCAAACAAAAGTCCCACACCGTGGAACACAAAAATTTCCGGGTGGGATAAATAGTGAGTAGCTTCCTACCGAACAACCCGACTTAAGCATTTTTAGGGGGGTTAATCGGGTTCGTATGGGCCCGATCCCAAGAGGTTGTCAGGGCCAGTAATGCTCCAATAACGGACCGGGGACCTAAGCCCGGGACTTTACAAATGGTACAGAGCTATATTCTCTCTGATAGTGGAAAGGGCTACCCGAGAGGTGGAGCCTCCACTACAAAGAGGTTGGAGGAAATGGCCACCCGGAGCGTGCAGCCGCCACTATCACTGGCAAGAAGTGATGTGTCATGTCGCAACGAGGACGTTGCGAATATAAGTGGGGGAGGTTGTAAAACTCCAAACAAAAGTCCCACACCGTGGAACACAAAAATTTCCGGGTGGGATAAATAGTGAGAAGCTTCCTACCGAACAACCCGGCTTAAGCATTTTGGGGGTGGTTAATCGGGTTCGTATGGGCCCGATCCCAAGAGGTTGTCAGGGTCAGTAATGCTCCAATAACGGACCGGGGACCTAAGCCCGGGACGTTACAAATGGTATCAGAGCCGAACGCCCTCTGACAGTGGAAAGGGCTACCCGAGAGGTGGAGCCGCCCCTACAAGAGGTTGGAGGAAATGGCTACCCGGAGCGTGCAGCCGCTACTGTCACTGGGAAGAAGTGATGAGCCATGTCGCAACGAGGACGTTGCGAATATAAAGGGGGGAGGTTGTAAGAACCCCAAACAAAGGTCCCATACCATGGAAAATAAAAATTTCCAGGTGGGATAAATAGTGAGGAGCTTACTACCGAACAATCCGGCTTAAGCATTTTGGGGGTGGTTAATCGGGTTCGTATGGGCCCGGTCCCAAGAGGTTGTTAGGGTCAGTAATGCTCCGTTAACGGACTGGGGACCTAAGCTCGGGACGTTACAAATTGTTGTAAAACCCCAAAATTGTCCCACACCGTGGAAACATGAAATTTCCGGGTGGGATAAAAAGTGAGGAGGTTACTAACGAACAACCCGGCTTGAGCATTTTGGGGGTGGTTAATCGGGTTCGTATGGGCCCGATCCCAAGAGGTTGTAAGGATCAGTAATGCTCCGCTAACGGACCGGGGTCTTAAGTCCGGGACGTTACAAATGGTATCAGAGCCGAACACCCTCTGACAGTGGAAAAGGCTACCCGAGAGTTGGAGCCGCCCCTACAAAGAGGTTGGAGGAAATGGCTAACCGGAGCGTGCAGCCGCCACTGTCACTGGGAAGAAGTGATGTGTCATGTCGCAACGAGGACGTTGCGAATATAAGTGGGGGAGGTTGTAAAACCCCAAAATTGTCCCACATCGTGGAAACATGAAATTTCCGGGTGGGATAAAAAGTGAGGAGGTTACTACCGAACAATCCGGCTTGAGCATTTTGGGGGGGTTAATCGGGTTTGTATGGGCCCGATCCCAAGAGGTTGTTAGGGTCAGTAATGCTCCGCTAACGGACCAGGGACTTAAGCCCAGGACGTTACAAAAATTGTAACGGTTTGGGTTTAAAAAAAGTTAATAATGGAAAAATGTAACCAAATTTCCTATAATAATGCAGATATTGTTATTTATAATTATCAAGAAAGATAACAAATTAACAATAACCTCACTTACTTATCACATTTATCTTTTAATTAAATATCTCAATTGATGTTAATTATCTCATTTTGGTACCTATAAAAGGGCATGAAGCCCTCCATTAGTCTCACCATACACGTGAGGAAGAGAAATTTCTAGAGAGAGAGAGAGGAAGAGAGAGGAAAAGAGAGAGAGATCGTCGACGGCATTTTTTTCGGCAACAACCTTCGTCGTCGGCATCGAAGTTGTGATCCGACGAGATCGAAGGATCAACGACGTGGCCGACAACGGTCCGGATTTGACGGAGTCTTGGTCGATGAATTTCTTGCGTCGACAAGGTATGTGTCGAACACATAGGATCGTTAAATGACATTGTATCTTGATCTTTGGTTTAGAACTATAATTTATAGATGTATGTCTTGTACCCTAATTAGGAATACCACGTCGCAAAGTTACGAATATCTTGTTCACCATTAAGTCGATTGCCGCAATATCATGATACCTGAATATGATGTTATAACCACCACCGTTAATGATTTGGGAACAAGACACTCATACGGAATACATACTTGTATATTTCTGCAAAAGCTTAGTATTTTGATATAAGATCAGCACATATTTTTTTTATCACCGTGAATTTATGTTAGAGAAATTGAGACTTCGTTTGACGTTGATATCAGGAGTTAGTTACTAATTTCATAGCACATTATCCTGTCTCTTAATATAAATCATATGTCCACTCATGTACGAATAAATTAGTCTTTAACTTATTTAATATTAATTCAATTGTTATATTTTTCTATTGCATCCAAGACGGTCGCATTGGAGACATCAATCGTGTATTATATTGATAATTAGACACTTCATCTAGAATTCCAAGTCTCACCTGTAGTATAGTTATTTTATTTTTTTAAAAAAAAATAGAATTTGTTACTACCCATGTAAATAAGGTGTACATACTCGCTACACATGAACAAGTAGTACTTTGTTCAATTCATTTCTGTTACGTTATTATTTAGGTTTTTCCTTTTATCCTTTTAGTTATAAATCGATTTTTGGAATTGATATGCAGTGAGTCCGTGATTGGAAATAAAAAGATAACATAATTCTAAGCAATAAATGCTAATTGTAGATAATGTTAATTAAGTTATAGTTGGTAGACGGGTAGGCTACGATTTTTCCTCCAGGAATAACCCGTGGCAGCCAAGTCAAGAAATAAATAACCCTTAATTTTACTTGGAGCGTAACAAAAAAAAGTATTGTTAGGCCGCCAGTAACATATTATAAGTATTTGTCGTGAGCATTGTTAATTTGTGCTCAAATTTTTCGGCCATTAAAAATAATATAATGTTATGAAATTGGCACCGACTCGAACTAAGGGGTCGTAAGGGCCTAAAGGACCAACGCCTTCCGGGAGCGTGAGGCAAAAGATAAGTCCTCTACAGTTGTAGCTACATTGTCATGTTATGTATTGTTAAGAACCGCTTGTGCCGGCGGTAAGCCATCAAAGCCGCCTAAGTAACAATCAAGACCACTCTAAACATGAAAAATGTTATGGGTATATGTGCAATATATGTTATTGATATGTGCATATATGCAATTATGTTATGATTATGGACTTATGTGTAAGTTCCGCTAAAGATATGTGTAAGCTCTACCTGTCATATGAATTTTGTATGTTCTAATCACGATTGTGGTTGTATTATTATTTGATTTGATCGATTCATGTGCAGGTACAACGATAATAGTAAAAACATCATTTTAAACTGTGTAAAATCCTTGTTTCAATAACCCCAAAGGAAATCAGCACAAAGAAGGTCCACTCGACATGCAGTGTTAAGGGGGATAAGAAAACCCCTAGCCCAATTAAAAAATCACGCCGACGATGACAAACTTCAGGAGTAGGAAGCGATCGACCATTGAGAGGGCTTTTACTTTCCAACCACAAAGAAAAACCCTTACCCCGTCTTCCAACAAGCAACCAAGGACTCAACACGGATTGTGAGTGAGGAAGGAGGATCGTTTGATGTAGCAATGGCTGCAGCAGACTCTGTTGTAGGATCGGGATCCGCTCGATATTGATGGAGTGGTTCCCACGAATTCGACTTTGGGTGGGTCCGGTCATGCTAATTCGTGGGAACCGCTCGATCAAGATCAAGCATTTCTCTGCTGTGCAGCAGAGTCTGCTGCAACCCTTGCTACAACAGACAATCCAACTCATGTGGGTGACTCCATGTCCACGGAATACAACAAGGGACTAAGTGGGTCCCCTAACCTCAAACCAC
Source organism: Ottelia alismoides (assembly GCA_037367405.1). Classification (NCBI taxonomy): domain Eukaryota; kingdom Viridiplantae; phylum Streptophyta; class Magnoliopsida; order Alismatales; family Hydrocharitaceae; genus Ottelia; species Ottelia alismoides. The sequence goes on along the minus strand of JAZKJV010004203.1, from coordinate 281,004 downwards.
GCCAACCACGGAAGAACCCGAACACAGAGGCATTCATCAAGACAAAGAAGGAAGGAGTAGCAATGCAGGAGGATGTCCAGTCAATCAAAGAGGAGTCAAAGCTCATGAGATCTAGAATCCTAAGGAAGAAGGAGTGCTCAATATAATCTAACGCCTTGGAGAGATCCACCTCGAGGCATGCACGAAGAGAGCTGGACTTGCACTCAAAACCCACAGCAAGTTCCAGTGCTAGGCGCAAGTTGTCCCCACTAGATCATCTCTTGATGAAAGCAGATTGGTTCGGGAAATATTGTGTGACAACATGATTGCAAGGTGCAAAGAAAGGGCATTTGGCGAATATCTTGTAAGAGACATTGCAACATGAAATTGGCCTAAAATCTCCAAAGTTCGATGGAGAGGCATCTCTGGGAACAAGTGTTAGGAAGGTATGGTTAACCTCCCTCATCATGCTGCCCCCCTCGCAGTGGAAGGCCATCACGAGCACAAATCATCCTCGATCAACGACTAGTGTCTCTTGAAGAAGCCATCATTGAAACTGTCCGATCCGGGGGTAGAGTAAATGTATCGTTGTGCATGCCATATCTCCTCTTCCCCAAATGGTCAGATTACGCAATCTCGAGCATGCAAAGCATGCGTAGAAAGATAAAATCTCGAGGGAGGAGGGTCCACCCTCCCCAATCGCGGCAACGCCGGGCCAAGGAGGTCCTCATAGAAGGCCACAACTGCATCATCACCTCTATGGGTTTGTTTACCATCCGACCACTACCATCCAAAAGGTACGGGATGATGTTTCGCACAATGCGACCTTTGGTCGGGAGAGTAAAGAAATGCGTGTTACGATCCCCCAACCTTAGGCAATCCACCCGGCTCTTTTGTTTCCACAAAGACTCAAGGTCGGATTCAAGATGTGAAACATGGCATTTTACATTGGAGTTAGGGATGGGCATTGTGTTGGGCCAGCACGACCCAAAAAACCCAGCTCGGCCCAAGCCCAAATCAACAATGGGCCGGGATTGGACTAAAAATTAGGCCAAATTTTTTGGACCGGGCTCGGACTTTGCTCATTCCAGCCCGACCTTGCCCGAGGGCTTGACCTAAATCTAGGACCCACTCGAAGATCGATTGTACACTCGATTTTAGGCCCGAGATTAGGCTTGAAACGAGGCCCACATCCCCCCAAGTCCCCTTTCATTTCCCTATTGGTTTTTAAGAAGCCCTCATTCCATCCCTTCCCACACGCAATGCACCCCGAGTCTTGACCCCTCCCATCCCTAATCGTGTGCATCCCTTCGAGTCTTAGGCTAGGGCTCGCTCCGGTTGCCCTCCTTCTCATCTCAAGGGGGGCGAGCCGTCGCTCCTCCTCGGCTCCTCCACATCCTACACACCTCCTCCGCCCGTGCCAATTGCCATCGCACCTCCTCCGCACCGTGCCAGTCGCCACCACACCTCCTCCGAACCGTGGCAGCTGCCACCTCCAGCTGGCCTCCACCGCTTCTTGTCCGCATCTCACCAGTCGATCCAACCCTGCTGCTTGGGACCTAGGGTTGGAGACACAACCTTGTTGCTTTGCCGCCCAAGGTGTGTCTCTTGTATTGCTTTGTCAAGCTTCACACTTTTTCCCATGTTTTGTAATGCAATATCTAATGTGTGTATAGCTCTTCTACTGTTTTGCCCCTTCTTTGCATATATATATGGTATTGAGTGGAGACTGCGTTCATACACGATGCTCGTATGCTGTCATGCTGGTGTTTTGTCATGTTTTGTGAATTGGAGTATAAAAAGTCTAGTGAATGAGTTGAAGCACATTCTATGGTCGATAATAACAATCCTAGCTTTGGCAATCTGCATGACTCCACCTTTAGCATTATACATCTATCCTTCAGCAGAGATTTTCACATTAAATGGAGACGAATGGAGGAGCATATGATTTGAGTGAGATTATGTCATTTCGATTTTATCTCCATTTCGATTTTATCTTAGTGTCAAGTTCTGAGATGGTTTTTCAAGTAAAGATTATAGTAAAAATATTCCTAATAGCTAATGCTATGGAAATATATATTAAATCCACTTAAGGTCCATGTGCTACTGGGATCTAGGTTACTATTCCAACGAAAGATAATTGCAGTGGATAGATTTATCCATTGAATTTTATTTTGACTATTTCTGTTTATTGTACATTTTTTTTTGTTTACTTGATTGTCGTCCAATTTGATTATCTTTAATCAAATAAATTTATTGCGTTGCACTCATACAATAATCATGCATTGCACTCATACAATAATCGTGCACAAGTACTTTGTTTCATGTTTTTATTAAATTTATTCTTTTTGAATCATATATGTTTAGATGTTAGAAGCATGACAACAAGAGAAATCCACACTTCCATATCCTATTGTCGACAATCTTCTTACTCCGAATGATATAGATTTAGATGTTGATACGTCTGTTTCAAGGAAGCGAGAAAGACAATTTAAATCATGGGTTTGAGAGCACATGACAAGAATTGGGATGATTGATGGAAAAGAGATGTGCAAATACAATCATTGCAAGACACAACTCACCTATGGTACAAAAGGTAGGACTAGTCATCATGATTGACACTTAAATAATGTTTGTCTATTTTATAATAAATAAGCAAAGTCTTAGAGCCTTTGAAATTTTTTAATCTTGATCAAAGTAGACGATTGCGATCTGGAAATTTGAACAAGAACAGAGCAGGGATGATTTTACACGATGGATTCTATATCTCCAACGAATTATCCTTTAAGATTGTAGATAATCTCATATTTCTAACCTTTATCTCAAATTTGCAACATAAGTATAAAGTTCTCTCAAGATATACCATAAAAAGGGATTATCTGAAATTATATGAATTGGAGACAGAGAGACTAATGTAATTGTTAAAATCTATTGGTAGAATTTCCATCACGGCGGATATGTGGACATCAAATCAAAATCTCGGATACATTTCTATCATGTGCATTTTATTGATAACAAGTAGAACAAGAAGAGTGTCATACATGCGAGAACATTGATGATATGATTGTCAATCGTTTGAGTGATTGGAATATAAAAAACTTGTGCACTATTACAGTCGATAATGCATCTACGAATGATGTCGTTGTACGGAATCTCGTTGATCATTTTTCTTCAAAGGGTGCTTTGTTGTTGGACGACAAAATTTTCCATGTTCGTTGTTGGGAACACATATTAAATCTTGTTGTCAAAGATGGATTTTCTGAAATTAAGGACATAACTTGCAAAATCCTGAATCTTGTAAAATATGCTTAGTACTCGACTAGAAGATTTCGGGATTTCATTGAAATTGCTCAACAAAAGTGCATTCAAGTGACAAAAGGATTGAGATTGGATGTAAGTACACAGTGAAACTCCACCTATTTGATGCTTAATCTGTTATCTTATATCAAAAAGTCTTTAATCATTTGAACGGGCACGATTTCCAATTGTCCGATGCACCATCTACTAGGGAGTGGAAAAAATTGAGATGATTTGTGGAATTTTGGAGAATTTATGATGCCACAAAAGTATTTCAGGACAAAAATATTCAAATGTGAACTTGTTTTTTAGTTTGCTTGTTGATATAGAGAAGGATTTGCATTCTCTCACAAGGCGAGGACCCCCTTTTTCAGAGATATTGGTGTAAAGATGTTTGCCAAGTTTGATAAGTACTGGAGAGAAAAAGATGCCATGCTGCCATTGGGATTGCAACAACTTTAGATCTCCATTACTAACTTGAGTTTCTCAAATTGATTTATTCAGAACTTTATCCCAAGGTTGAAGTTGAAGAGTACATCGAAGGTGTCCAAAGTACATTATACAAAATGTTTGATGAATACTCTTACAAGTACAAGCCATAATTTCATGGAAAGACTTCTGCATCTGGAGGCTTTGACCGAAAAAATATGTGTACCTCAAAGAGAAAGGAAGATACTCGAAGCAAATTCTTCAAGAAAAAGAAGGAAGATGGTTCCTCTAAAGTTGGAAATTTTGAGATTGAAATGTATTTACAAGATAATACTTTAGACAATGAAGAGGATCACAAGTTTGTAATTTTGAAATGGTGGAATGTGAATTCTAGCCAGTATCGATGTTATCGATAATGGCACGAGATATTTTGGTAATTCCTATCTCCATTGTTGCTTCTGAAAGTGCATTTAGCGTTGGCGATCGAATTGTAGATTCATATCAAAGTAGACTTCATCCAACAACGGTGGAGGCATTGATTTGTACTGGGGATTGGATTCGCGAGAACGAGCAAAAGGATATCATTTTTTAGGATGGAGATGAAGAGGAAGAATAAGTAATTTTAATGGTATTAGAATTGTTGTAATCAACCTACTCTAGATGGAGGGCATATCAATCTCTATTTCTGACGAAATTCGAATGGCATAATGAAGGGATATATAGATGAATATACATGATGATATTTTCCAAAAAATTAAGAAAACATGGAAGATATAGGCTCCGGTGCATGTAAAATTACAAGCATCTAGGTGTATGCTTCCCAACCCCATACACGCACATGCATACATACATGTCTAAATTTGAAGCGTTAATTTCACTTATTGTAATCGTGAAATTAACCATTATTAATTTTCCATTATGATTGTGAAAGTCAATGCAGCAATAAAAACTATGATAAAATATGCATCTCTTTGATAATATAGAAGATAGGACTATTTATATGCTAACTTTTTAGGATGGATACATATGCAAAATGCTAGGGCCTATGTACAATTCTCCCCTCTCAAATCGATACTTGAGGTGTGGTTTTGGACTTTCTCCCTTCGGCATCTCAGTACTTAAAATTTTAAATGTTAAATTTTCACGACTATTTAATTAATCAATATTAAACTAATAATTATTTTTTAAAAAAATCCGTTAGGGTCCAACGGATCGACAGCTAAAACTTCCATAAATAAGGAATAGAACAACCTCCATTGCTCTCCGCCCATGCCTTTAATGGGACCTTGGCGTTTTCGAGTTTACGCTGCGGGAAAAATAGTGGGCAACCAACCCCTCACCGCCAAGGCCCAAATTGGGCGGCCCGATCCCAATAGAACTTGGTGAACAAATCCAAGACGCCAAGAACTTATCCTTTTAAAGAACCGGAACAAAGAAGTTGCTCCACTTCATTCAAATCCGGTTTCCTTCCAACTGCAGCGGATCACCTAACAAGCAGTAACGAGCACTCCACCTTCTCCTACATATAAGAACGAGATCTTCCTCCTTTTTCCACGTCCACCTGCTCACCTGCCATTGTAGTATCCTCCAATGGCATTTGCTTTGGTGTCCAACTATTCCCTCCTCATCTTCATCCTCCTCCTCCTCGCTGGCTGCAGCAATGCCTCGATGAACTCGCGCGCTCCAAGCTGCTGGCCGCTGCCACCCAACACCCCCATTGCCGTAGCTCCCGTCGACGTCGACAATCTTCAATTCGCATTGAATGTTGAGTTCCTGGAAGCTGAGTTCTTTTTGCGCGGTGCGCTTGGCAAAGGGCTCGACGCCTTCGCACCGCAGCTCGCCAACGGAGGACCGCCTCCCATTGGCGGCAGGAAGGCGCATCTCGACCCCCTCACTTTCGACATCATCAGGGAGTTCGGCTTCGAAGAAATCGGCCATCTGAGGTTCATTTTAATTTCCTTTGTGATTCAAAACATTTGAATTATTAAGGGCAGTGCCGAATATCTCATCCAAATTCCAAAGTAAATTTTACTTAGTTTATCGATAATCTAAGTTGGTTAATTAAACGTAGGGATGTACTTTGATTAGGTGGTGATGGGTGTTTTCAGGATTATAGAGGAAACAGTTGGTCCAATCGAGAGGCCGCTGATAGATCTAAGCGTTGAGAACTTTGCGGGGATATTTGATGAGGTGATGGGCTACCCTTTGATTCCGCCATTTGATCCCTATAAGAGCAGCCTCAACTTTATGCTGGCTTCGTACGCAATACCGTATATGGGCCTCGTCGGATACGTCGGTGCCAACCCCAACACCATCGGCTACGCTTCCAAGAGGGTAAGTACTCAAGGCACACATGCTGATGCTGGCCAGGCTCAAAACTCACCTCTAACGAGAGTTACAATAGATGTGTTGTAATTCTATTTATTTTTATTTTTTTGCGATTTTGATTCCAAAATCCAACATTGCAAATTGAATTTTTAATGAAAGCTCTACATATCTTCCAAATTTCGCTCAAATCCGAATTTATTTGCTATTTTATCTTAATGGTTAAAGATTCGCTCTTTTTTAAATGGAATTTAAGTTACTTAGATCTTGACAGAATCTTGGAGTATTAAGATAAAATAGCAAATAAACTCGCATTTGAGCGAAATTTGAAGGATATGTAGAGCATTGATCTAACATTCAATCTAGAAGGTTGAATTTTGGAATCGAAATAGTAAAAAAATAAAAGGATTATAACATATTATAAATATATTTTATTTATTTTGACAATACAAAACAAAAAAAGAGGCAGGTGAAAAAAGAGGGTAAAAAGGGAACTGGAAGTTGGAGATCAAGGTTTGTAGTTCATAGGGCGGAGCATGGGTTGGGCTCCGACCGGGCCCAACCTAGCCCAATCCATGTTCATATGTGAAATTGGGTCCACGAGCCAGGGCCATGCCCTCCACTTTCTCAGTCATTGGGCCCAAGATCGAGCCCTACTCGACTCATGATGGGTTGGGCCTGGACCGACCCAAGGAGTGGGGCATGGCGGCACAGTAGCCTGCATTGGAAGGGGAGGGAGGGATGGCATGGTGGCGTTGTGGGGCCCTGCAGTGACCGGTGTAGTTGTGATGGGAGGGAGGAAGGGGGTGGCGCGGTGGCCTTCCTGCGCTAGGAGGAAACAGAAGGCGGGAAGGGGTGGTGTGGCACGATTAGCTGCACTGGGAGGGGAGGGATGGAGGGGGGAGGGCGTGGCGTCACGCAGTGGTCTACGCTGGGAGGGGAGGGAGGGGTGGCATCGTACGGGAAGGGAAGGTGGGAGTCGGGATTGGGGTTGGTAGTTGGGACTGGGAGGGGGCACAATGGGCTGGATTAGCTGCTAGGGTTTTAGAAATTGGATGGGGGTCGGGCTGGGCTGATGGTGCAGGTCGGATTCGGGTCGGAATCTGGGCCGGCCCATGGGAGGCTTTGGGTTCGAGCCCAACAAAGCCCAAACCCGGATCGATTTAGGAGTCCAAAATTGAGGCCCAGGCCCGCCCATATCCATGGTGGGCTTGGGCTTGGGCTGAGGTTGAATGGATCAGACAGAGAGCTGAATCGGATCGGCCCTAAACCATGCTCCACCCTAGTAGTCGATGAGGTCTTTCTTTTGAATGTTTATGCAACTATTTTCCTAATGAAATAAGTGCATTATATTTTTAAAGTTCAAATTATAGGTATAATTCGGTATTCGGATTATGGAAATGACATATGATGGACTTATTTCGTAGGGTACAATGTATAATATAATTATGTCCAATGTACATGTATCAGACCATTTTGTTATCTACGGAATCTTCTATCATACTAAAGATATTAACAAGTAAACCTTGCATATTAATTAAAATCTATGTAAATTTAAAATATGCAAGAGCTTACAAAATCATTACTTGATAATAATAAACTATTTTAAAAAGATTGGGGATATACCTGGCCTTTTCTTAAAATAGCTTATCATTTAAATAAATTATTATATAAAAATCTAAAGAACTCTATTAAAAATCTAATTTCATATCAACTATTTATTAAATACATTTATTTATATTTTTAATAGTATTATTAAAATTTTCAAAAATACATTTATTCTCTCAAAAATGTTATTAATTGTGGGCTTTCTAATAATATATACTCGATCTACTTCATCTATTATCAATATGAACTCATGTAATCACAAAGAGACCTTGAAAAGGAAGAGAGTGCCCAAAGCGATACGTTTGTTACCAAAGTAGACTCAATCTCATTTTGTACCTAAGTATCCAATTTTTTATAGTTTAAATTTTATATCTATTTATAATTATCAAGAATTGGATAGCTACACATGAAGAACAATAATCGAATAATAAAAATATTGATAGTCACAATGATTTATAATGGTTCGATAATGTGCCTACTTTACTAGCTTACACTAAGCTCTACCCAATTATTTTTTGAATGTTATTTGGAGTACAATGCATAATTCTTTCAAGACCTTATTTATAGTGCAACAAAAAATATCCACGATACATAGTAATCCTTACCATCAGCTCTTAGCCAATCAGAAAATATGAGAGGGATCAATTACCTAAAAATTCCTCCCCATTAACGCTTAGGCAATCACTAGGCATGAGAAGAGTCGACTATTGCAGTAATTCTCTCCATTTGCATTCATCCAAACATAAGGCAAAAAGAGGATTGCTATATCAGCAATCTTTCTATCAATTCTAAGAGAATCACTTCACATGATAAAACCCAACAATCTTCTACTTGAAGGTTGATTTCTAGACAATGCCCCAACTTTGACTTTATTCTTTGATCATCATCAATGGTGATGATGCAAGATTTTCATTTTCTTCAATGTTGAAGACCAACATAAATTGAACATGTCTTCAGTTTTTCCTTTGCAACGGATTTGGTGAATACATCATTCTAATTTTTCAATATGTAGATCTTCTATGCCAAATTATCCATCTTCTAACTATGTCATAATTAAGTGGTATGATATCAATGTTTTTGGTCTTGGAACGAAATTTAGATTCTTCCCAAGATGAAATACATTTTCACTTTTGCTTACTAATTGACTATATTTGCTTTCTTATTCGGTTATTTCATGAGACATTTAGATATATCATTTTCTTACAAGCTTCATTTGCTACCATTTACATTAGGATCGAGATGGTCATTGTCTTCTATAGTCTAGAGAATTAACTGATGGTTCCACTCCTCAAGATAAATGCATATCCTATTATGTTTTTCCTACCTTAGTTATCTCTTGCAAGATCGAACCCATGAAAATTCAAAGAATAATGCTAGTGTTTTCATAATTTAATGTCATGTTAGAGATACCTTTCAGATATCATAAAATCTACTTCACAACTTCCTGGTATTCCTTGATAGGGTTTGCTATAAATATTCTCACAACTCCCACTACATGAGAAATGCATGGTTTTATGCAAACCATTGTATCCATCAAAGTATTAACATCGGATTGGTCAATTATTTTGGACTTGTACTCATGCTTTTCTTTCATAGTAACTTGTTTTCCATTTGAAAGTTTGAAGTGACCCCTTAATGGCGTTTGAGTAGGCTTTGCACTTTTCATATTTAACCTATATGATACCTTCTGGATGTATTCGGATTGAGTCAATCCCATCTACTTGTTCTTCATCTCTCTCCTAATTTGCATGCCAAGAATTTCTTTTTAGGACTTAGATCATTCGTTTTAAACTACTAGAACATCATAGCCTTTAGATTATACTTGCTAGATCATGCAATACGCATGTCATTGACATATAATAATAGGATGATGCAAGACATGCCGAGCTTTTTAAGTAGTAGTAATTGTCAGCATTGTACTTGCAGAATCCAGTTTGTAATGATATCATGAAACTTCTCACAAACTTCAGACCATAAAGACTTTCTCTGAGCTTACATGTCATATCTTATTTTCTTGTGGCTACATAGCATTGTAATTGTTGCATGTAGATATCCTCGTCAAAATATCTATAGTGAACTATTTTCCTGAGTTCCAACTACTCCATATGTAGGTCTTCATATGCCACTATGCTCAGTGTTGCTCTAATGATTGATACAAATACAACATGTTCAATGATCTCTATGAAATCAATTCCTATTGTTTGCTGGACAAGTCTTTTATCTAATGATATCATCGACATCACGTACACCAACTTGTTGTGTAAGGTTTTCTTCTCGTTTGGTACTGGAACCAAATCCCACATCTTGTTACTTGTTACTGGAGATCATATGATCCTCAATTGTATAATGCCCCGTAATTTCTTAACTCATGATGCGGTGCCTTATCAAAGCAATCGATCTCAATTAGTTACAGTAACTCAAGAATAGGTGAATACTTTGTAGTGGGTTTGCTAGTTCTAGTAGACCTTCTCAACACTGGATTCTATATATTGTTTTGTCGGATAGACTACACATTTTCACCATTCTTTAGATTCCTTTTCTCTTGTTAGTATATCCTTGCATAAGGAAGACTTATTGGGACATAACTATATCCTTAGTTATTAGTACCACAACCAATAAAGATGCACTTCTTCTCTTTTGGGTCGATTTATTCTATCTCAGTTCAATGTGAACATAAGTTGCGCATCCAAGAATACGTAAATCATGAAGTCTTACCTCCTTTCATAGATGGGCCTTGATTGATTGAGCATGCAACTATATTTATTGTGTCAGCCCAATATCGTTTTGGTAAACTTGTATGAATCTTCACGCTTCTCGCACGCTCTAGAAGAGTCATGTTCGTATGTTCTATGATAATATTGTATATCTCTTATGTCGAATCGTATTTAATCTCTTGATCCCATTATTAATGAATAGTAGGATCTAAACTCTCCATTGCAATATTTTCCATCATTAATCCGATTTGAGATATTTCAACTTTAAACTTTTCTCATTCTTAACTAAAGCCTTTTATATTTTGAAGGTCTAAAAATATGATATATATATACATATATACGATAAAATAAGCCCATATATTACAAGTGACATCACTAATAGAAGTAATGAGATAATGAACTCTGCCAATGGATGATACTTGAGATGGTCCTTGTATGTCTATATGAACTAGTTCTATTCTTTCAAACTTATGTATTATCGTAGTCCATTGAAATTAGCTTTCTTCTACTTTTCAAAAAAAATGCAAATCTTTAAAGAAATCCAAATCAATAGTTTGCAATCCTACAATTTTTTCTTAATATGCACGATCTCCATTCTTTTTTGCTCATGTTACTAAGTTATCTATGTCATGTGCTGATATCATCTCCAATGGGCATGGATGCAAATGATTACGGATATATCTGTATCTGATCATCACCGTATATGTTTTATACATATTTTGACATCAGTTCATGTATCCATTTTAAATGGATACGGATATGGATATCATTTTGATATCCGTAAATATCTGTATCCGTATATTCATTTTCGTATATAAATATAGTTATAGATTTATTTTAACACTGTATAACATAATTATATACATTCTTTTACCATATTTATATATTTTTTATGATACAACACATTTAGTAAATTTATATCATATGTTTTCCATCCAATTCATATATATATTTAAGTCAATTCTATAGAGTATTTCTAACATTACTCATATGCAATCAGGAAACGTTTTACATCCATATCCATTTTATAAGGATATGGTAAGATAATTTTAATATCCGTGAATATATGTATCTGCATCCGTATTCAAAAATAAATAATGATGTGGTAATACATATATCTGTATCCATATCCCTCTGTTTGCATCCCTACCGGTGGATGCAACATTTATCCTCTCATGTGATCATCATGCAATATATAGAGTCCCTTCCTTCTTATATCGAACTCTTGGATATCTTTTAAGAATCTGAGTTCAGCCATCACAATGCTTTACAATAACTATCTGACGGATATGAGATTTCTTATTAGACTAACTGCTTGTGTAACATCTTCAATCCTAACATGGTGTTGTTGGATTGAAGTATGCTGCAGAAATTCGTCATCCCATAAGTACACCTTTCTAAAGTCACCTTTTATGTATTTTTGGAGGATATCATTTGTGTGGTGGTATGAAATAAAGTATTTGAATCCAAAATTTTAAGATTCACTTCAAGCATCTACAACACTAACGAAGGCATCCATATCCTCATCATCCATAGGATTTACTGTATTTATACCCTTGTTGTTTTCTCCTTATTGTTGTCATGGGACCTTATAGACATAAATCAATCTTCAACCTTTAAGGGATTTGATGATAGTTCTATGTTTCACAGAAGTCATATGTGTTATACGCGCGAATAATTCCCCCAGAAAATTGTAATATACTATATTTTCCAAGCATTAAATAAACTAAGGGTTTTTTTGAGTTGTGTCCTCTTAGATTATGCAATATCAGTTATTGGTTATCAATTATGTCTTTCTATTTTTGCAGTATTAGTGGTGCTCCTGTCTTCTTGCATAGTTATCACTAGTATCCTTTCGTCAGTTTTGCAGTTAGTGAGGAAAATCAAAATATGGTTTATACAAACCAAAGCTCGCACTACAACAAAATTGAGCTATATTGACGGTTTTTTCAAAATCCGTCACTAAATTTGCCGATGTTAAATATATAATGATTATATTATTCGTTCTGAAATGAGTTTTCATATTCAAAATTAGCAATGAATGCCATATATGTTGTTATATCATTAGCAACGATCCATATAGCGATATTTATCCGTTGCTATTTTTCAAAATATCAACTAATCGTTTCTATTTTTTAGTTGAAAATTTAGTGATGATTAATTAGAAGTTTGAAAAAATAGCAATGGATAAGCGTAGGTACATGGTACCGTTGCTAATGATATAATGACATATATGATATTCGTCATTAATTTCGAATACGAAAAATCATTTCGCAATGAATAAGATCATTATTATATATTTAACAACGGCTAATTTAGTGACATAATTTGAAAAAAAACGCCACTATAGCACTTTTTGCATCGATTTACTTATTTTTTTTACCGTTGTGTCCTTACAATTAAAAAGTACACTTTTACCTTTCTTTTTTCTCCAAATTACACTTGTTTCCGTGAGATAACATTCGCTTGGGAAGAAAATTACAAAAACTTAAGAAACACAACTATTATTTGTGGAAGAAGGTAAGGACACAACTGATATTTCAGAATATAAAAGTCCCATAACTAAAAAAACCAGAAAATTAACCACGAGTAAAAGTAAACAAATGAATTTACATACATATCCTTAGCTGTAGCTCACAGAAATGCATACCCTTTGGGGCTTTTAACGATAAAATAATTTGCAAAATTACTTTGACTTCAAAATAAAATAGGTTAATTATGCAAATTTAAAATGCGAAAATTCTACTGTGGCAGCTGCTGGCGGGGCTGCTGGGGGTGGAGGCCGGCCAGGATGCCGTCATACGAGCTCGACTCTACGAAAGAAAGAACGAGCTCGTGCTCCCCTACGGCCGCACGGTGGCCGAGTTCACCGACCGTATATCATTGCTGAGAAACAATCTCGCTGGGTGCGGCATCAAGGATGAAGGCATCGTCGTTCCCCCATGGCTAGGTGCCGAGAACAGGACCACCACTAACATCCTCGCTGCCGACGTCAACTCGCTCTCGTACCCAAGGATCCCCGCCGAGATCCTGCGCGTCTTGTACACCACCGGCGACGAGCGCAAGCCCGGTGGCTTCTATCCTAGAGGCGCCAATGGCAGGATTGCGCAGGGTTTCCTCTCTGCATACAGCTAAAGAGTTGGTGACGGCTTAATGGTTAATTCCTGTTATCTTATGTGAGTGAATAATAGTTGGCCTTGGTGCTATGAGAACATGATGTGTAATCAGTCACACTTGCAGTAATAAATCGAAATAATCGATCATCAATTACGTTCAGTTTTAATCAAGAAATAATTACGCAGAGTCAGGTCATACAACCTCTTGCGTACTCTTTTCTTTTATTGATACTAATTGAAATGAATCATTAAAATTCAACTAAGATTCGTTCGATAAAGATTAGAAAAATATTCGATTAGAAATTAAAAGAACTGAATTTGAATTTGACTTGTGGATTTTATTCCCAAATGAATGAAATTTGAATTAACCTAACCTAAAGTCGTTCAATAATAATTCAATTCGATATTTATACACATATACACAAATATTCTCGTTCCATTTTTCCATTTTTGTTTTTTTATAAATGAATCCGTTTTCATCATTATATCCATATATTATGCCATTCATGTTTCGGACAAAATAGAGGCTCCTATGACTTCCATCATGACAATCATTTTTAACAGCCACAGAGTTATTAAAATCGCCCTTGTCTAGATGGAGGACGTATGAGTCTCTGTTTCGCACGAAACTTGAATGACATAATAAAGGGATATGATTACAAAAATCCATGGTAGCAATTTTCAAAAAATAAAAAAATAGGAGCCAAGTTAGTTCCTCTAGAGGGCACCTCATTTTACTCTACATATATACCATACATGCAAATTTACATGCACATGATAAATTCTTGTCATGGATTAAAATTCAATCTGAATGTTCCTATGTAGGGAGTTATATTATAATAACATCTAAGGATTGGCATGCATTTAATCCAAATTCATTAGCAAGTAAATATATGTAAAAAATATTATATGAACATCATTTAGTCACATTAAAAGATTTAAAATTTGCATTGTATCAGAAAACATAACATGTCAAAGAATAGAAGTAGAATTAAATGATTTTTATTTCTATTTTAATTTCTATTTGAAAATGATTAATCGTAGTTTATCTAGTGCTATATGATTTCTGTTGCAGCAAACATCAAAAGGTAGTTTCAAATCTCATTACTATACGTGATTAAGTAGTTACTCTTAAACTTATTTTCATACAAATGCTCTACTGGTATAATTTATCATGTCTAGACTTCACTGACATGCTTTCCTTACTCCGATGTCATATTGATGTGGCTTGTCATTGCGCGACATGTATATGCAACATTAGGCTCTTGTAATTCGATCTAATCTCTTTAATTTTCTCATTACAAGTTCAAGTTGAACCACCACTCAATCTACCCAAAGCTAGGGATGAGCATCGGACCGGGGCGGGTCGGGTCCACCCTAGCCCAGCCCGAACCCGATTCTAATATTTGGACCTACGGGCCGGGCCAAGCCCGCAATATTTTGGAAAATATGGCCCAAACCCGAGCCCGACCCGTAAATACATGGGTCGAACCGGGTTCAGGCCAGCCCACTATATTAAAAAATTTTTGGTTAACTAGGATTGAACCCCATTTGGAATCGGAGTCTCACTATTTGACACCGCTCCATTACAACATGCATGGTCGACATCAAATATATTCAAATCAAAGCTATGTGGATCATTATAATGGGTCTATATGTGGGCCGACTTATGTGCTTCGGGTTATATGTGGGTTGGGCTCTGGTCGGGCTTAGGATGGGTCCTTATGCGGGTCGGCCCGTGGGCTTCGGGCTCGGACCCATCGTTGCCCGAGCCCGACCCGAAATTTGATACGGGCTAAAAATTAGGCCCGAGGGCCGACCCGAAATTTGATACGGGCTAAAAATTAGGCCCAAGCCCGTCCGACTATTGCTCGGGCTCGGGCCTGGGTCAGGCTTTAGCAGGCTGAGCATCAAGTTGGACTGGGCCGGCCCTACCCAATGCCCATCCCTATCCTAAGCCCCTCATGGTCATGACAACCTCGGATTATCTTCATATCAGTCCAATTATTCTTACTCAATAACCGTACTCAATTTAATTAATAGTTAATGATATTTTATAGTTTTTATGTATTTCCATGGCAAAAGATAGCACATATTTTTAACAAAGATCGATGTACTCGGCTCTAAAATGCGTCATAAGTCGGGGGTAGGGGTCATCCATTTATTGATTATATTCCCATCTCCACTTTTTGTGTTGGCCTAGTGACATTAGATTGGGTATGATTTACTTAGTATAAGTACGATGGCTACTCAAAATTTCGACGCTCATTTTAATATTAATGGATTATAATCCTATTTGTTAGAGGTAAAATATTTAATATAAAAAAGTAGAAAATATTTGGCATGATGTCTAGTAAGAAAGAACTTAGCTTAATGATTTCTATTCTAATTCCACACCCCACATTCATTTCCATATTCTTGCATTCCTTACCCTATCTTTTCGCTTTTATTTTTTATTATTGACTGAGATCCCACAAACCCAAGTAAACAATGGTGATCATTCTCCTTGTATGCAAAAACAATGCCAACTATACTACAAAATCCTCCCTAACGTTTGCCATGCTTCTTCTATTATCAAGATATCCCTCCACCTTATTTTTGTTTTGGATTTCCTTACATGAAAATCCTTGGTGATGGCTATAAATGTCAAGATAACAATATTATCAAATGAGTAATATACAAGCTCTTATCACCGAAATTATTTATAATATTATTTAAACTTATAATATTTTTTATATGAAATTATTTATATGAGCTTTACAAAATCAATTAACATTTCAAGATGAATCGAAATTGAATATTCGAAACTCAGAATGAATCGAATTTGAATTCAAGTTGACCAATTCATTTATAGTTCGAGTTCGAATTCAAAAAACTTATGAAATGAATTGAATCTGAATCCTGATGAATTCAAATGTATACGATTCGACTAACACCCCTGCATATATTCTATATCCATAAAATAAAGCATTCAGTACTCACATTTCTTTAAAGTAATATCCAAACAAACCAAATACACAATCGAAAGATTACTCTAAGCACTCTTGAAAACCACATGAAAGGAATATTGACTAAAGATAAAACTAAAATAGCAATGCTTACTCATTGTATTTTATAAATTTAAATTAATCGTCAAATTTTAGAAAATTTTTTAGATACACGATGTCAAATGAATTTTTGCTAATGATATAGTAACATATATAATTTGTATCGATAATTTCTTATATAAAAATTAATTTACAGAAAATAACGCTTGTCATAATATATTTAATAACATGCAATATAGTGATGACCTTAAAAATGTAACTATAAAACTTGGGGAACATCATTTCAGGTTGGTAACCCTCGGATTTCGAGCTTCTCCATCACGTTACCCATCGAACCAAAGCAGCAATGCTGCCCTAGTGGCTCCTACTCTTCATCGTCCTTTCCCATAAAGGGAAAGTACATGCATGAATGTCCTATCTTCTTTGACAGCCTAGCCTTGATCACAAGCATGCTAGGTATAGGCCACACTACCCAATTCATCATGTGCCTCACAACAAGCTTCGCTTCTCTTGGCATTGTTCGCTTGTAGAATAAGCATTGGAATAAGGGGGCAATTCCAAGACCATGTATTTAAGCTTTATTTTAGACATTTGTGTTTGACCATTTTGTTAAATGAAAAATAACTTGATGTTCATCATTGACTTCTCTACTAGAAAAAACTTGATTTATAATTTTGTGACTTGGAGTTGATTTACTAAAATTCAGGGATAGAAAACCAGTGGAATTTGACCCATTTATACTCTGAAATTTGCACACTTATACCTTGCTCCAAAAATTCTCCAAAAATCAGATATTGGGTGTTTACTGATGACACGCCTGATCACTCGGGTAAAAGTTCGTCAAGGGTCGTTGCGACCCAAGTCACCAAGCGGTGTCAGTCGAGAAAAAAAACAGACCACCGAATCGGATAAAAATCGATGAAACACAAGTAGCGGTCTTGCTATTATATTAACCTGGTATAGCGACCAGGGTCGAACACAAGGAGCACGTGATGGCCTTGCGGCCAACGAAGTAGTCTAGAAAAAAGAATAAAAGAAAATCAAAATGTTTTTGGTGGATTTTTAATTTTTATAAATTTTTTTTGGATTTTTAATTAATAAGGAACATAAGGAAAGCAAGTAAACAAGCCTATTCAAGCAATTATTAAGGCACTCAAAAATCACCGAAAAATTCAAATAAAAATGTTTTTATGTATTTTACGTTTTTTTACTGTTTTTGGGTAATTTTTGGTATTTTATGATTTTTATTGAATTTTCTAAAAATAAGACAAGGCAAGAAAACAAGCACAATGTCCAGCCAAGCTTAGGGGACTTAGATAAAATATCTAAAAGTCCCCAAAAAGCCTGGAGGTAATTTTCCTGTAAAGAAGAAAATTCAAGGAAAATTCAGCCACTGGAATTATTGTTTTTGGATTTTTAAATTAATTATTAGAATTTTTATGGTATTTTTAGTGTTTTTCAATTTTTATGTGTTTTATATAATGATAAATGACCAAAATTGGTCAGAAAATCAAACAAGGCAAAACAAACACTACCTAATTTTTTTGTAATTTTTAGAGCTGTTTTAATTTTTTTGTGATTTTTAAAGTAAGATAGTAAAGAAAGAGCGTGTTTTTGAATTTTTAAAAATAATAAATGCAATCAAAAATGTCTCCAAAATTTAAAGAAAATTTTACACCATGGCAGGAGCCATGTATCCAATTTTCATTGAATTTGGAGTGAGTTTGATATTTTATTCAAAATGAAAACCTAGGTACAGTGCACAGGGACATGTACGTAAATACCAAAAGCTCCAGGAGGTCCGATGCAAAATCCCAAGAAGTCACATGCGAGGCGCGTGTCTGGGGCACACAGGGACCTAATTGCAAAGAAACAAAGTTCCTGGACTATTTAATAAGCAGTATTAAAAGTTCAGGGGCTTCGATGTAAATAACCCACTAATAAACGCACATGCACAAATTCAACACGCACAGGTGTATAAATGCAATTATCGAAAACATTTCATTCATTCAATAACTACCCAGAACTACAAAGCTATCAATGCAAATATCCCAGACAAACACGTATCGATGCACGTGACACACTACGGGCAGTGGTATACATGCAAATAGCAGGAAAGATGAGGTCCAAAGTGCAATTTACCTAACGCAAATAAAATTCTAAAAATATTTACAGGACTCAAACTAAAATAAACTAAAGCTAAGGGCCTAAGGGAATATTTACCCTTTATTAAGTAGGTCGTCGGATGGGCGCCACGTGTGCTGATCGACGGCTGAAAAAGGGGTGGCGCCCAACGCTGAGTCTTCGGTGCTGATCGAACGGACAGGGCGTCGCCACGTGGGAGATCGAACGGATGTGAGGTGTTGTGGCTAAACCTCGGCGATCGAACGGTCTATATCGCTCCTCCAAAGATCTAACGCTGCTGGTGGCTCCTCAGATGAACGGCTGGGATGCAAACTGGAGCTGGAGGTGCATCGGACGGTAGCTGGAGGTCGAGGAAGAACTGATGGCCAGCGACCTTCGCCGGCCCGCTGCGTGCGCTCCCGGGCTCCTCGCAGGACTCTGATGATCGGAGAAGAAGCTCTGTGGGCTCCCGCGTCGACTAGTGGCCTCCGATGGCTCGACGGAGCCCCGAGGAGCTCTGGCGAGTCCGGCGGAGGCGAAGCTGCTGGACCAGATGGTCCAAGCCCTCGGATGGGCTCGGATGTACCTGCAAAGTGCACCAGCAGACTCGCGGGTCGAGGGCAAAGTGCCTCGACCCTGTGAGAGGGGGTGACAGTGACTGGTGAGGCGGGGCGGTCGAGCTCCGGCGAGGTGTAGACGGTGGAGCTCGAAACCCCAGCTCCTGTGCGAGCTGGGTTGAATGGAGGGGCGTAGAACGTGCGCGGGAAGAAGGCGATCGTGATGGTGAGGTCCAATGATCGGGGCGAAGACGGAGATGACCAGAATCGACGATGAACAGAAAATGGGCGAAACGCGAAATCAAAGAAAACGGGAAGGAAATAAGGGTACCTGGGTGGAGGAATCGACTGTGGATGAGCTGGGATAGCTCTGGGCCGTTGCCTCGCGGGTCGTCGTGGCCCGAGGCTCGAGGTCCTGCTTCAGGCGGAGCACGGCGGCGCAAGCTCGCCGGATCAGAGGTCCGGGCACCTTCACCTCTCTTCGACACCGCCAACGGAGAGCTGTCACCTCAGGGAAGGCAGTGGAGATCACGGGAATGAAAGGTGGGGAGCCAAAGATGAGAAAATGGGTGGCGGAGCTCGGCTCTTATATGGTGGAAGGTCCGGGAAGAAAGGCTCGGGTCCGGCTCGATTGAGCACGGACCCCTAAGCACGATGTCGGGCGAGGTTCCCGGATGCTTGGGGAGTAATTAGGACCCTGGGTTTGGGTGCCTGGAGATCGGATCGAGTGTGGAATAAATGGGGAAGTCGGGTCGGTCACTCAAGATCCGTGGGAGGTGGTCCACAGGGGGGAGTTGACCGGGGGGTCAACATTCCCCCGTGGACCAATGAGAAGCAGCCACGTCAAAAAGATTTGGAAAATCTATTAAAAATAGTAAATGGTCGATTTAATAAAAACTCAAAACATGAAAAATATTTGTTTTATTTTTTTCTATTTTTTTGTGATTTTTAATTAATTTTTCAAAATGAAAATAAGGTATTTACATAATAGGGCTATATATAGGTATATATACAATATAGGATTTTTATTTTTGATTTTTAATTTGTTATTTTTATACATTTTTATCCCCATTTTATGTTTTATTTATTTATATTATAAAATTATAAATAAAAAGATATTTTTATTTTATTTTTATTATTTATAGACAAGGGTGAAATAAATAGATATATACATGGTATATTTACAATATTATTTTTAGTTTTTAATTTTGTTCTTTTTATTTTGTTTTTATCTTTGTTGTTTTTATTTTATTTGTTTACACCATAAAAGATAGAATATTTATAAATTTTATGGAAATTAATTTTATTTATTTATAAGGTGAAACAAATATAAGTGAGTGGACTATATACATGGTGAATATGCACAAGTGATGTTTTTGTTTTCTTTTTAATTTTTCTATTTTTGTTTTGATTTTTGTATTTATAAATATATACAAAATATAAAAACCACTTTTATTCTATTTTTAGAGCAAAATATATTTATTTTATTTATAGGTTTATTTACACACATGAGCCCCTATCTCCCTCTACTTTGGCTTTTATGCGGTCAGGCCCATGCTGAGCCCTCCCTTGGGTTAGGTTGCTCAATATTTATTCTAAATATTTCCTCTTTTTCTTTTTAATCTTTATTCTTTTATTTTTTCACAAAAACATGCTAATTATTAGTTTTTACACAATGCATGCCTTTTGTTAATTATTTATATTTACACATATCTACATGTATTTGCAAAGGTTTTTGTAGCTAAAATATAAGAATAAAGAGTGATGAATGGGTATTCATCACCCCCCTATACTTAACTTTGCTAGTCCCTTAGCAAACACTTATTTGAAAAAGAAGTGAAAAAGAGAAAGAAAAAGAAAAGGAGGAGAATGTTTATGAATCAAGGTTGATTATTAAACTTGCCTTTATTAAATTGAATTATGGAGCTCAATCAGATCTTTGGATTATTAATGTGTCGGAACCTTATTTGGACTTAAGCTTAAAACTCAACAGCCTCTAAGTTCCACCAATCTATGGTGAAGACTCCTCAATAAACCAGATCATAACAAGCCTACATACACAAACTATAATGACCATGAATCTTTCCATGCAGTGTAAGTGATATGTAGCTCCCCACCTCAGAAGTAACAAAGAAACAACCTCCCCCAACCTGGTAACTCTAATACCTCGGTCTAGCAACTCTTTCCTCGAGAAGCGGGGTATTCCCTTCTAAGTTCAAGTGCAACCGGCTCAGGAAGAGGGGCAATAAGAGGTATAGAATTTTGGGAGCTCAACCAGTGTAGCTAAGTCTCCCGCTGCATGCTTCATGAGATGTAACATGGATACCATAAGCTTTTGCTTTATTTGACTATATACACTCCGGTTGGGTTTTTAAATTTTCAATCCGACCCACCACTTTTTTGGAGTTTTTTTTGCATTTTTTTTCAAGTGCATCTGTACAACATATCTACATGGTGCAGCATATATACAAGAAATTTTCCTCTTGAGCCAGTAGACTATCCCTCTTTTGAAGCTTTATTGCAACCCACGACTTCTGTCTTTAGCCTTCATCACCACTAGACCAAGTTGAGACGCACTTCCTTCACTAGACGAAGAAGAGAGGTTCCGCCTAGAAGTACTACCCTCATATGCTACCCCAAGCTAAAGGAAACTGCCTCCTCACCATCTCATCCGTGGAGAGCTATGTGTAAAGTGCTGGTGCAAGTCAAGCCATTGTCTCTAAGAGTCATGTGTATGTTGTTAAGTTCTCTACTTAGGCTCATCAAGATGACATATGCTCATAGCCTAGTGGACTCAAAGAATTAAGTCCCAATGGACTTGAAAAGCATTAACCCTAAGCCCTATAAAGTTCCTCTTAGAATTAGGTGGATTAAGATCTTAATCAAGCTCCATTTCCCAATTTAATTACAAGCTAGTTTAAATGTCAACTATAATCCAGGAAAACTATATACATATATACAAAGATGCTATTTACACATATTTACAATCGTACAAAATTTTAAAAAAAAATGTTTTGAAATCATGAATGGAAGAATGCATGAAGTGCAAGTTTTGCAAAAGTATTTACACACATTTACACAAGATTTTTGCAAACCTTTTGATTTTCAAAACATTTTGGAAAAATTTTGTACTATATACATAATTTTGATAAGAAAATATTTACACAAGCTCTACACAAAAGATTTTTGAAAACATTTTTACAAAAATAATTTGTACACTAGCTATGTATGTGCAATAAAAGAATGATTATTTACAGGAAAAATTTTAATTTTTGTGATTTTTAGGGTTTTTAGCCATTTTATTTATTAACACACTCACACAAAGTACGAGTTATGGCTAAAGTATATATGAAATATATACACACCCCCCTATACTTAGCTTGAACGATGTCCTCAGAGTCAAGAGAGATGAAGAAGACATAACTCGTGCTTAGTATAGGGAAGTGAAAAGGAATGGCTATATACAGAGATGAATCAAAGAATAGAATGAGGAGAACTCGATGGTTTCCCCCTATACTTAGGATCCAATAATCCTAAGTATAGCAAGCTGTACATGAAGGCAAATTCGAGTGAAGGATGTACAGAATCTACCCCCCCCCCCCCCTATGCTTAGGGTAAAATATCTCTAAGTATAGGCAGAAAAACAGGGGTAGAAAGAATGAAAAGAATACCCGAAGGTCCGACATTCCCCCTATACTTAGGGTAAAGTACACCCGAAGTATAGCAGAATCATAAGATGACAAAAGGGATGTGGGACTAAAGAATAGAGTGATATGGACAACTGGATCTATATAGGTCGGAAGAACAGTGATAATCAGGCGTGGGATGCAATAGATGTGAGTCAAGAGACCACATCTCACGCAAAATGAATAGGGGCAACATCAACGACCCGCGGCTCATGATCTAGAAATGGCTTGAGCCGCTGGCCGTTCACTCGAAAGGTACTCTCAGAAGACAACTCAGATATATCAATGCTACCGTTGTCGTGTACCTTTCTCACCAAGTAGGGTCCCTTCCACTTGCTCTGCAGCTTCCCTGGAAATAGACGAAGCCTAGCATCAAAAAGCCATACTCTCTGTCCAGGCTCAAAATGCTTGTGGCTGATATGAGAATCATGCCACTCTTTCACTCTCTCCTTATAATGTAGGATGTTTGAGAAGGCGGTATCTCTAAGCTCCTCCAATGCTGCTAACTCTGCCCTCCTCTGGTCTCCTACACTATCTGGATCCATAAGTATCTCAGTTACTGCCCAAAGTGACTTGTGCCTCAACTCAACAGGTAAATGGCACGGCTTGCCATATACAAGGAGAAAGGGAGATGTGCCTAATGGTGTCTTGAAAGACGTCCTATATGCCCACAAGACCGAGTCCAAAAGCTGTGACCAATCCTTTCGGTCAGGGCGGACGACTTTCTGCAAAATAGTCTTGATCTCCATGTTCGACACCTCGGCTAGACCATTCGTCTGTGGATGGTATGGAGTGGCAACTCGATGGTCTATACTGAACTCGCTAGCAAGGGTCTTTACCTGGTCGTTGATGAAATGAGACCCCCCATCTGAAATCAATACTCGAGGTACCCCGAACTGCGTGATGATGTGCTTCCTCAAAAATCTGCAAACTGTCCTCGCATCAGCGCCTCGGGCGGGGATAGCCTCAACCCAACGACTCACATAATCAACGGCCAACAGAATGTACTCAAACCTCTGACTCTTAGGGAATGGACCCATGAAATCGATGCCCCATGCGTCAAAAATCTCACAGAAGTGAATGGGCTGCATCAGCATCATATCACAATGTCCACAGGTGCCCATCCTCTGACAGTCAGTACACCTCTTCACGAACTCATCAGAGTCCTTGAAGAGGGTAGGCCACCACAAGCCAGATTGGAGCACTATCTGTGTCGTTCTCCTCCCAGAATGATGTCCTCCTGCCTCAAGCTTGTGGCAGTAAGTGAGGACGCTATGGTGCTCCTCCTGAGGAATGCACCTACGCCAGACGCTATCCCCTCCTTCGTGGTAAAGGATGGGATCCTCCCAGTGGTAGGACTTGGCCTTCGCGAGGAAGGTCTCAAGCCTCTGCCTGGGCCAATCTTGTGGGACTTTCCCAGCAACGAGAAAGTTCACAATATCGGCATACCACGGGAGAGAGGCGATAGCAAGGATCGCCTCATCTGGGAAGGTCTCACATATGGGGTCAATCAAGTCAGAATCCTCAAGATGCTCTAATCGGGAGAGATGATCCGCCACCACATTCTTGACTCCAGGCTTATCTTTAGTCTCAATGTCGAACTCCTGGAGTAGAAGGATCCATCTAGTCAGTCTGGCCTTGGCATCCTTCTTTGCCATGAGGTACCTGATGGCAGAATGATCTGTGTACAAGGTCACTCTAGATCCAATAATGTATGATCTGAACTTATCTAGGGCGAAGACTACGGCTAGCATTTCCTTCTCTGTGACTGTATAATTCCGCTGTGTGGAATCCAATGTGTGGCTAGCGTAGTGGATGGCAAATGGGACACCATCCCTCCTCTGTCCCAGCACGGCCCCCACGGCAAAATCGGAGGCATCTGTCATGATCTCGAAAGGGAGAGACCAATCAGGCGGCTGGAGAACAGGAGCCTCTATAACACTCTGCTTGAGAGTCTCAAAGGACGAAAGACACTTGTCATCGACAAGGAACTCGGTGTCTTTCGTCAGAAGGTCAGTCATCGGCCGGGCAATCCTACTGAAATCATGAATGAACCGTCAGTAGAAACCGACGTGCCCCAGGAATGACTGTAACTGCCTCAGATTGGACGGCGGTGCGAGTTTTCTAATGACATCTACCTTGGCCGGATCAACCTCCATGTCCCTGTTGGAGATGATATGGCCAAGCACCGTCCCTTGAGTCACCATGAAGTGACTCTTCTCCCAAGATAGCACAAGGTGGACCTCTATACATTGCTGAAGTACTCGGTCTAGGCAGTCAAGACAGGAGTCGAATCCGTCGCCGTAAACCGAGAAATCATCCATGAAGACCTCCAAGCACTCCCCTACCATGTCCGAAAAGATCGACAGCATGCATCTCTGAAAGGTCGCAGGGGCATTGCATAGCCCAAATGGCATGCGTCGGAAGGCGTATGTGCCGAAGGGACAGGTAAAGGTGGTCTTCTCCTGGTCCTCAGGAGCGATGGCCACCTAGTTGTAGCCCGAGTACCCATCCAGAAAACAATAGTGGCTCTTCCCTGCCAGTCTCTCAATGATCTGATCAATAAAGGGAAGGGGGAAATGATCCTTCTTGGTGGCTTGGTTGAGTCTCCTATAGTCAACACAGACCTGCCAAGAAGTGGGTACTCGTGTAGCAATCTCCTCTCCAGACTCACTAATCACTGTAGTGATGCCCGTCTTCTTGGGCACCACATGCAAAGGGCTGACCCAGTTGGAGTCGGATATGGGATAGATAAAATCGGTGCTCCACTACTTCGAAATTTCCTTCATGACAACCTCCCTCAGATTCGGGTCAGCCGCCGCTGGAACTCACGCGATGGCTTTGCCTCATCCTCGAGATAGATGTGGTGGGAGCACAGGGCCGGACTAATCCCCTGGAGATCTGCTACGCTCCATCCAATCGCCTTGCGGTTCTTTTCAAGAACCCCCATCAGACGGGATTCTTGCTCTCCAGTCAAATCGGCGAAGATAATGACAAGGTACATCTCATGTTCGTCCGCAAGGAATCGATACTTCAGCGAAGTAGGGAGCGGCTTTAGCTCTGGGCAGCTGGGTGCTGGTGGATCTGGCCTCTGAAATGTCTCTGCAAATGCTGCCAAATCTGCATGGGAGAACTGAAACTCTCTCTCAATCTCAGAAACTGGAGAAGGCTGCTCTAACTGACTGTCTCTGCTCTGCTCGGCATCTACCTCCTCCTCAGCTGTAGGCTCTGTGGAACTCAGGTCTGGCATGTAATCCTCGTAATCTGCCCAATCAGACTCTGAATCCGAGGGATCTGCATCACAAAAGGTGGCATCAGTACCACCATCATCACAAAAATCCGTGTCGCAGTCGAGAACCGGCTCTGCTGCCTCAGAAGTATCCTGGACCATGAATGTGCTCTCCAAGCTCTCCTCTGCTGTCGTCTCTGCATCAGCGGTGTCTGAAAATGAGAGGATGGCCTGTGCTGCTGGGTCTGCCCAAACTGCCTCATCGTCTGTGATCACAAAGTCACAGTCCTGGTGGATGTCTAGCCCTGCATCTGTCAGCTGCTCTGTGTCTGAAGTCGTCTCTGAGCATGCTCTCTCTCTGGCTCCGTTGTCCTCGACCGTCTCTATTTGTACACTTTCACCCTCTACGCGAAAGTATACCTTCCCGCTATCATGGTCGGTCACTGCCTTGGTTGTGGCCAAGAACGGGCGACCTAGAATGATGGGGGTATCGGTCACCGACTCAGGGATCTCCATGTCCAACACTACGAAGTCCACGGGGAATTGCAGGCCCTGAATCGTGACGACAACGTCTCGCAACAACCCCTTCGAACTCTTGACATATCTATCAGCAAACTGAAGGACTGTCCTGCTCTATCTAAGAGTGCCCAACTCGAAGCGGTCGAGAAGGGATGTCGGAAGGAGGTTGATCGACGACCCGCTATCTAGTAGAGTACGGTCGAACCTCTGCTCTCTAATGTGACATCTGACATACGGGGCTCCTAAATCTGGCCTCTTAGCTGGCAGACGGTTCTGGATCGCGAAACACGTGGCTTTCGTCAGCACATGGATCTCTGAATGGTGGTTCCTCCTCTTCCTCCTGACTGTGGTCCTGTCTCTCAACGAACGTTGAAGAAGGGGGATGTGCTGCAAAGCCTCCTGAAGAGTCAGTTGTATGTGAAAACGATCTATCATCTGCTGGTTGAACTCTTCCTGATCTCTCTTTTTGGGATTTTCTGTTTTCTTCCCCTTCCCCATCTGAAGGGCTCTAGGGAAGGGGATCACTGGGTCCTTCTCAGATGAAGGACTAGGAAAAGGTCTAGACGGCTCGACGGCTGGATCGGCACATACATCACGCACCACAGTGGGACCAGAAAAAACCAAACCTTTTCCTTTATTCACAACAGAGTTCCGAGATACATCAGAAGTGGGAAAAACAACAGGTCTTTCAAAATGGACACGGGTGGCCTCAGCACCACCATCAGCTGGATCAACTGGAAGACTCGCGGCCACAGTACTACGCACTGGCTCGGCATCGTGGGTGGCCTCAGTACCACCTCCTCGAACTGGTGAAACGGCGGCCTCAGCACCGCCGGTGGAATCAGCATCCTTGGTGGCATCAGTACCACTGTCATCATCTCTAGCGGCCTCAGTACCGCTCTCCTCCTCCTCGTCAGGCGCTCTGGGTGGATCCTCACGATGTGGCTCAGACGAGGCACTGCCGGCTGGCATCCTACCACTCCTAAGTGTGACAAAATCAGTATCAAACAGATATCCAGTCATATCACCAAATGTATCACTAGGAGTGGTGTACTCAGTATAAGCTACCTGCTCAGATTTCCGCTCCAGGCTGTTCGGGTTCGGCTCGATCTGGGCAGGAATGGCGGCCTTCCCTCTCACAATGTCCCGCATCTCCTGGCGGAACTCGCCCATCTCTCGTCGAAAGGTAGCCTGCTGATCAGTGAGAAGACGGGTTATGTCGTCCAAGACAGGGTTCTCATGGGAACCCGACGGGTAGCCTCTCTGGTAGTGAGGCTGTTGGATCTGCTGCTATGGCTGAGAGGGGTATGGGTGATGCTGTTGCTGCTGCTGGTGAGGCTGCTCACGCCTCCACGACTGTCCCTGCTGATAGGGACGAGGACCATAGGACGACTGCTGCTGCTGCTGAGATGGGTACACTGGGGGCTGCTGCTGCAGTTGGTGCTCTCTCTGCTGACTGTACTGGCCACCCTGGCCTGATGGCTGCTGTTGGGGCTGGGAACCTCCGGTCCCCCACCGGAATCCGGGATGGTCTCATCGGATACCGGGCTGAGGGCGGTCATACCAAATCCCGTTGACATCCATCAACGGCTCTGCATCGTACTGGACTGGCGGGAGTACTGCCAGAGGCTGATCCGGCTGGTATACCACCATCTGCAAGTCTGGAGATGGTGGTGACTGGTAGGTGGGTTGCGGCTGCTGGTACGGCTCCGCCTGTACAAGATGAACCTGTCTAGGTTGCTGGTGTGAGCTGGAGCGCTGGGACGAGCTGCTGCTGCTGCCGGAGTCGCCTCGCGACTGAAGACGGGGTTGGGAAGTCGTCTGTGCCTCTTGGAGACACATGAGCTGGGTCTTCATGTCGCTCAGAGTCTGTGCTATCTGCTCCATCTGAGTGATGCCCTGGCACTGCTTCTTCTCAATCAGCTCCATCCGATCCAACTTCTCGCTAATGATCCCCATGTCCGCAGCTGATGACTCTGCCTGTGCTGCTGCTACTGCGGACGAACTGGATGGACCGGCGTCGACCCGTGCTATCCTCTGGTACTGCACGGGTCCTGGTTGTTGGGGTCTGCCCTGAGTGTACAATCGGGTCTGGGACATCACCATGTAGTTCTCGACCATCTCCTCGTAGATGGCCCAGACCTGGTCGTGATCCTTTGCGAAGTAAGACCCGCCACAAGAAGCGTTCACCAAGCCCTGAAGCTCTGGTGTCAGCCCGCTGAAGAAGCTCTAAACAAGGTTCGGCTTCGAAATGTCATGGTACGGGCATCTATCGATCAGCTCTCGAAACCTCTCCCATGCCTCATGGAACTGCTCGTTGGGGATCATGGAGAAGTTGCTGATCAGGGCTCTCGCGGCATTGGTCCGCCCAAGTGGATAGTACTTGTGCAAGTACTCGGCACGGAGCTGCTCCCAAGTGTAGACGAACTTCCCCAGATGTTTCAGCCAGGTGGCTACTCTGTCTGCCAAAGTGATGGGGAAGGCAATCATCCTGATGGTATCCTGGTCCACCTAACGATCGTGGATCGTACTGCAGATCATCTCAAACTCCTGCAGGTGGAGATGGGGCTCCTCAGTGGCCAACCCGTGGAATCGGGGAAAGAGCTGCAAAGTGTTCGGGGGGAACTTGAAGTCCCCCACAATAGTTGGTTGCACCACCCAACGGTGCGTCAAAGTTGATCCGGGATTGTGGTTCTCCCGCATCGGTCTCGGTGGTCCTCCTACTGCTGCTGCGGCTGCGGCTGCTGCGGCAGCTGCCGCATCGTCGGGTCCTCCTCTGCGGTTCTCGCGGTCGGCTCTCAACTGCTCAAGCTCTCGCCTCATCTCTATCGTGAATGCCCCCTGATCCCTCAACTGTTGTTGCACTGACTCAAGGGAGGCGATCAGGGTGGAGTTGATCGAACCCTGGTTCAGAACGAAATGCTCCTCCTGCGGACCTCTGGAGCGATCATCACTAGCGCCGGCCATAGTCTCTGAAAAATCAAAACAACTGAACTCAGGTGCCGATAAATCATCTGTCTGTCTCTCCTCTGGCACTGATATCTCGGTCTCAGAAGAAGAAGAAGGGCGGTCGAGAGGGAACAGGGCGGAATCGTACTCGGGTTCGGAGAGCAGGTCTGAGCTCTCACGAACTGACCTAGATGAATGGACTGGAGTGCTAAAAAGCGGTGCAGCCAGAGGCTGCCTAAGAGACCTCCTGCCCATCATCGTGATCTGGCGAGTAATGCGGATGAGATCTAGAGAAACTATGATCGCAAACAAATCCCTCAGTTCACCAACGCAACGCGAGCTGAAGACCATGAAGGCTCGGTCAAATTATCTTGTCAATTTTATTTTGGTGAACAAGCAAAATATCAGAGCGATTACGTGACCTGCTGGGATACCCGATACTCTCCCAACCGACTGTCCCGCACAGAAGAGTCGGTAATCAGTCGAGAAGAGTACTGGAGGGCTCTACCTAGTGTACGGGTCACTCTCTCGCACAATCAAACCAAACAATGAGGGGGTTGCTCTCCCCAAGACAGATTTTTAGGTCAAGTGTCTTTTAGGGTCAGTAGCTTAAACAATTCCAATTTTATTGTTTTTTTTCTTTTTAGATCTTTTTCAATGAAAACAAAAGGCCTGACGAATTTTTCGGTTCTCCTGGTTATTAAGTCCAAAACAGGGGGGAGAAGACGAAAAAGCCGATGCGCGATAAAATCAATGATGCATGCAAAGTCAGAAATGCGTACCTGGCTCCAGCACTCTACATGCAATATGATCCACGCATAATGTAAAGATAGAAAAGTAAACTACCTATATGGTGCAGCGGGAAAAACCGAGTCCTAAGCAGGTAACTTCTACTCGAAAGAACCGTCTAGCTGGTCACCAACCTTCGATCCAGAGAGTCCGGTCTAGACCCACCCCTCCTCTTCTCGACAAGTCGAGTTCGGGAGTAGCGCTTGACGGGGCAGGCTCGCGGCGCGTAGGCTCGAAGGAAAATGAATCAGCTATTTTTATTAGTGTTTTTATTAGTAGGTCCAATTAACGAACTATAGGTGCAGGCAGATAATTAAGTGTGTGGATCCTACTCAGTACGGCACAATCAACCAGAAAGTCCTAAGGCTAGGGGCTCGAGAAAAACCGCGTAAAACCATAAAAGGCAGCGAAAAATCAAAAGCCGCGAAAAAGCCGCAGAAAGTCTAAGGGTCCCCCGAGCATACCGGTGCTCGGCGAAACAGACCCGAGAAAAGTCCAAGTCCTGTTGAGTGTCCCTATGTTATTACAATAATCAAATGTGCTGAAATAAATCTAAAATACTCCTCTCTCACTCAGCTACTCTCTCTCTCTCTCCTGCGGCTCCGTGCAGAAGGGAGCCGCCTCCGAATCCCGCGGTTGCGCCGGCTCCTCGAGAGTCGCCTCCTCGGTCCTCGGACCCTCGCAAGAAAGTAAACAATAGTGATCAGACCAAATTATTATATAAACAATGTCAGAAAAAATATATCTACAAAAATCTATACAGAAAACCACGAAAAGAAAACCGCGGGAAAAATCGAAAACTGACTACTAAGCCGTGCTCCCCGGCAACGGCGCCATTCTGGTGAAACGTCTGATCACTCGGGTAAAAGGTCGTCAAGGGTCGTTGCGACCCAAGTCACCAAGCGGTGTCAGTCGAGATAAAAAATAGACCATCAAATCGGATAAAAATCGATGAAACACAAGTAGCGGTCTTGCTATTATATTAACCTGGTATAGCGACCAGGAACGAACACAAAGAGCACGTGATGGCCTTGCGGCATACGAAGAAGTCTAGAAAAAAGAATAAAAGAAAATCAAAATGTTTGTGGTGGATTTTTAATTTTTATAAAAATTTTTTTGAATTTTTAATTAATAAGGAACATAAGGAAAGCAAGTAAACAAGCCTATTCAAGCAATTATTAAGGCACTCAAAAATCACCGAAAAATTCAAATAAAAATGTTTTTATATATTTTATGTTTTTTACTGTTTTTGGGTAATTTTTGGTATTTTCTGATTTTTATTGAATTTTCTAAAAATAAGACAAGGCAAGAAAACAAGCACAATGTCCAGCCAAGCTTGGGGGACTTAGATAAAATATCTAAAAGTCCCCAGAAAGCCTGAAGGTAATTTTCCTGGAAAGAAGAAAATTCAAGGAAAATTCAGCCACTGGAATTATTGTTTTTGGATTTTTAAATTAATTATTAGAATTTTTATGGTGTTTTTAGTGTTTTTCAATTTTTATGAGTTTTATATAATGATAAATGACCAAAATTGGTCAGAAAATCAAACAAGGCAAAACTAACACTACCTAATTTTTTTGTAATTTTTAGAGTGTTTTAATATTTTTTGTGATTTTTAAAGTAAGACAGTAAAGAAAGAGCGTGTTTTTGAATTTTTAAAAATAATAAATGCAATCAAAAATGTCTCCAAAATTTAAAGAAAATTTTACACCATGGCAGGAGCCATGTATCCAATTTTCATTGAATTTTGAGTGAGTTTGATATTTTATTCAAAATGAAAACCTAGGTACAGTGCACAGGGACCTGTACGTAAATACCAAAAGCTCCAAGGGGTCCGGTGCAAAAATCCCAAGAAGTCACGCGCGAGGCGCGTGTCTGGGGCACACAGGGACCGAATTGCAAAGAAACAAAGTTCCTGGACTATTTAATAACCAGTATTAAAAGTCCAGGGGCCTCGATGTAAATAACCCACTAATAAACGCACATGCACAAATTCAACATGCACAGGGGCATAAATGCAATTATCTAAAACATTTCATTCATTCAATAACTACCCAGAACTATAAAGCTATCAATGCAAATATCCCAAACAAACACGTGTCGATGCACGTGACACACTACGGGCAGGGGTATACATGCAAATGGCAGGAAAGATGAGGTCCAAAGTGCAATTTACCTAACGCAAATAAAATTCTAAAAATATTTACAGGACTCAAACTAAAATAAACTAAAGCTAAGGGCCTAAGGGAATATTTACCCTTTATTAAGTAGGCCGTCGGATGGGCGCCACGTGTGCTGATCGACGGCTGAAAAAGGGGTGGCGCCCAACGCTGAGTCTTCGGTGCTGATCGAACGGTCGGGCGTCGCCACGTGGGAGATCGAACGGATGTGAGGTGTTGTGGCTAAACCTCGGCGATCGAACGGTCCGGATCGCTCCTCCAAAGATCTAACGCTGCTGGTGGCTCCTCAGATGAACGGCTAGGATGCAAACTGGAGCTGGAGGTGCATCGGACGGTAGCTGGAGGTCGAGGAAGAACTGATGGCCGGCGACCTTCGTCGGCCCGCTGCGTGCGCTCCCGGCCTCCTCGCGGGACTCTGATGATCGGAGAAGAAGCTCTGTGGGCTCCCGCGCGACTAGTGGCCTTCGATGGCTCGACGGATCCCCGAGGAGCTCTGGCGAGTCCGGCAGAGGCGAAGCTGCTGGACCAGATGGTCCAAGCCCTCAGATGGGCTCGGATGTACCTGCAAAGTGCACCAGCAGACTCGCGGGTCGAGGACAAAGTGCCTCGACCCTGTGAGAGGGGGTGACAGTGACTGGTGAGGCGGGGCGGTCGAGCTCCGGCGAGGTGTAGACGGTGGAGCTCGAAACCCCAGCTCCTATGCGAGCTGGGTTGAATGGAGGGGCGTAGAACGTGCGCGGGAAGAAGGCGATCGTGATGGTGAGGTTCGATGATCGGGGCGAAGACGGAGATGACCGGAATCGACGATGAACAGAAAATGGGCGAATTGGGCGAAACGTGAAATCAAAGAAAACGGGAAGGAAATAAGGGTACCTGGGTGGAGGAATCAATTCTGGATGAGCTGGGCTAGCTCTGGGTCGTTGCCTCGCGGGTCGTCGTGGCTCGAGGCTCGAGCTCCTGCTTCAGGCGGAGCATGGCGGCGCAAGCTCGCCGGATCAGAGGTCCGGGCACCTTCACCTCTCTTCGACACCGCCAACGGAGAGCTGTCACGTCAGGGAAGGCAGTGGAGATCACGAGAATGAAAGGTGGGGAGCCAAAGATGAGGAAATGGGTGGCGGAGCTCGGCTCTTATATGGTGGAAGGTCCGGGAAGAAAGGCTCGGGTCCGGCTCGATTGAGCACGGACCCCTAGGCACGATGTCGGGCGAGGTTCCCGGATGCTTGGGGAGTAATAAGGACCCTGGGTTTGGGTGCCTGGAGATCGGATCGAGTGTGGAATAAATGGGGAAGTCGGGTCGGTCACTCAAGATCCGTGGGAGGTGGTCCACAGGGGGGGAGTTGACTGGGGGTCAACATTCCCCCGTGGACCAATGAGAAGCAGCCACGTCAAAAAGATTTGGAAAATCTATTAAAAATAGTAAATGGCCAATTTTTATAAAAACTCAAAACATGAAAAATATTTGTTTTATTTTTTTCTATTTTTTGTGATTTTTAATTAATTTTTCGAAATGAAAATAAGGTATTTACATAATAGGGCTATATATAAGTATATATACAATATAGGATTTTTATTTTTGATTTTTAATTTGTTATTTTTAACATTTTTATCCCCATTTTATATTTTATTTATTTATATTATAAAATTAGGAATAAAAAGATATTTTTATTTTATTTTTATTATTGATAGACAAGGGTGAAATAAATAGATATATACATGGTATATTTACAATATTATTTTTGGTTTTTAATTTTGTTCTTTTTATTTTGTTTTTATCTTTGTTGTTTTTATTTTATTTGTTTACACCATAAAAGATAGAATATTTACAAATTTTATGGAAATTAATTTTATTTATTTATAAGGTGAAACAAATATAAGTGAGTGGACTATATACATGGTGAATATGCACAAGTGATGCTTTTGTTTTCTTTTTAATTTTTCTATTTTTGTTTTGATTTTTGTATTTATAAATATATACAATATATATAAACCACTTTTATTCTATTTTTATAGGAAAATATATTTATTTTATTTAAAGGTTTATTTACACACATGAGCCCCTATCTCCCTCTACTTTGGCTTTTATGCGGTCAGGCCCATGCTGACCCCTCCCTTGGGTTAGGTTGCTCAATATTTATTCTAAATATTTCCTCTTTCTTTTATTTTTTTGCACAAAAACATGCTAATTATTAGTTTTTACACAATGCATGCCTTTTGTTAATTATTTGTATTTACACATATCTACATGTATTTGCAAAGGTTTTTGTAGCTAAAATATAAGAATAAAGAGTGAAGAATGGGTATTCATCATTTACTTATGCTTTAATTGCTGCGTCTAAATTTCAATGAAAATGAAGGTGACTTGTTTGTGGAATAAATTGGATCCACATATTACAATTCGCTAAAATTTCAAATCTATTGGATTCATCGTTGAAATATGTATTTCATATAACTTTTGGTTTGTCTTGAGTTTACATTATGGATTTATTAAGAATTAACTACTACCATTCACTCTGTTTTAGTATAAATTTCCTAAAAATATGTTGTGTTAGAAAATTACAAAAAATCACAATATATGCATTTCACCATATTTTATCTTCTATCAAATTCTCATTAATTTTGCATATTGTTTGTTCACAAAAATTGAATAAAAACTCCTAAAAGTGTTCATTTTACATTTTTAATATAAAACATGTTTCAAGTGCACCATTAAATTAGTTTCATGGGAAAAGTATCACTTACCTAATTTGATCTGATTTTGATTTAAAAAAATAAATAGGATGAGTTGTTTGTTTTGATTAAGAACTTAATTCAACTGCATTTTGCATTTACATTCATATTCCCCAAAAAATACCAAAAATCATCTCTTGAAAATTGTGCATTAACTTAGATAAATTGAATCCTAAGTTGTTCATTTGCTTCCTTGAGTCGACCATGGGGCTTGTCCAGATTAAATAAACACGAAACCACACATTCATTTAACTTGATTGATTTATTCATGTAGTTAATTTTTGATCGATCAATCACCAACTACAACATAATTTGACACATTAACTAAGGGTAATTTGGTGTTTATCAAATGCCACTCGAGCTCTTTGCTTTGTGAAGAGCGGAAATGTTTTTGGGATGAGGAGGAGCCACGTATGATGACGGGTTTGCGAAGGATTTGGATGGCAAAGGGTGATGATGTTTTTTATAGGTAATTGATCCTTTGTATTTATGTATTCATAACAAGAGATTACATGGTTGGGAAACTTCCCAGAAAATGAAACACCAAAAATTTGTATGCCCACCACTGCTAACAAAATGGGTGGGAGTCAGTAAAAATAAAAGACCTCAGCAAAGCACCGAGATTGACGTGAAGAATCACGAAAAGAGCATTGGACATCACAAAAAAGAGACTTGGTCAGGCATTGACTGTTGTCGTTTCGCACCTTGCAGCAGTAATCTTCAAGTTTGCAAGCACCAGTGCAGAGGATGAGTGTTCAGAATTCCAGCGACAATTCCTTTGTTTCCAAATTTCCCAAACGGTAGCCGCCAATGTCGTGTTGCCCAGCCTTCGGATCTTGTCAAATGGAAGTTGGGTGATCCACTCGACGAGGTTGTTGAGGGAGAGAGAAGGTGGCTGAGGGAGATGAAGGCCTGCAAGAACCAGATTCCAAGTAACCTCTGCGAAGTCACATTGGAAGAAGACATGATCACAAGACTCGTTATCAGTCTGGCAAAGGTAGCAAATGCCTGGGAGAGTCATCCCATGGAAGGAATCCACGTGAGCCTGCATGCCATTCAATGTTCACAACCAGGTCATTACCCTATCCTGCGTTAATTTGGGAGGGCTAAACATTATCCTAACTGTCGTATAAAAGGGTGATGATGTTATAACAAAAAGCAAGAGGCAGCTTTGTGTCCCAAGCGTTGACAGCGGAGACATCTAATGTCCCTTGGACAAAAACGTAACACATCAAAAACATCGAGTGTTTCTTATCGATCGTGGGTATGTGCCAGAGCAGGTTTGGTTGTAAGGGATGATCTAAAGATTTTGCAGACATGTTTTTTGTTCCATTCTGATGCCAAAAATAATTTTCATGTTGTTTTATGTGTGTCTCTGTTGAATCCCTATTAAGTGAGATGTCAGATAAGACAAGATGGCTTCTCTACAAGAGGTGGTTTCCTATAGCATTGCTACCATAATTTACAAACTTTAGTTGCTCCTCGTATCCCTTTGTTAGGAGATCACACCTTGGTGATAATTTACTTGATTTTTTTTCTCTTGGACTACACGCCAACTCTCTGAGCAAAAAACTATTGACGTGTTCCTTGCATTTTAAGAGATTTTTTAAGTAATTATTAAAATTATCATAATTAATTAAATATGTATAATGTCAATGTATTTAAAAAAAATAGCTATCAATCAGCACATGAGGTGCAGATTTAGGGAGTCCTGCCTAAGTCGACACCTCAGGTACCGATTTGGAATGTGGTCTCCAAATCAGTACCTCAGATGTCGATTTGAGATAAGCTTATTTTGTATATCAGGGCCACTCTCTTCCATTTTAGTTATATACCCTCCTACTTTTATAAATAGTCAAAAATACTTGTACAAGTAATTAATATATAATTTCTATATAATAAAATTCTATAATTGTTGTATATTTTTTATAGAAAAACTGAATTTATTTTTAAATTAATTGTCAGATAAGTTTTACTTGACATCTCATTAAAATATGTGTACAAAATTGTAATTGGTGTATTTTGCAATGTAAATAATCGATTGAAACTTGTAGAGATATATGTTATGTTATGTCATTTTGTACAGTTTCATATTTTCTATTTTCTTTTGAACTCTTGATAATTTACCCATAGGCTACTCTCCTATATAAGAGAGCCTAGGATGTACGGAATAAACAAGTCTCTTATTTTTCCCAACATGGTATCAAAGCGACGGTCCTAGACTAGAGTTCTCGAACCAAACCCTAACTCTAGCCTCCACCTTCGAGCCCTCCGCGCGCGTACCTCCTTGTCTTGTGCCGCCCCCAGCTTCGGACTCGCTCGGACCCGTGTGCCGCGCTAAGCCCTACGCTAGGCCCCACTCTTGGTTCCAGACTCGTCATTCTCTCTAGGCTGCCAACCCTGGTGCTCCTGTGCGCTTGTGCGCCTGCTCGCGCTAGGCCGCAAGCCCCTGTGCACGCATCTGTACGCGTGCATGTGTGCACATCTGTGCGCGTGAAGCCTATGGTTCGTGTGCATCCCTAGGTCAGCACATGTGCAGTTCCAGCCCTCGTTCTGTGCGCGCATCTCCAAGTTAATGAGTTTGGTTGCTTGAGTCTACACATGCAACTAAACCCGTTAATGTCAGTGTAGACGATCATATCTTCAGTCTACTACCTGATGAATCCACATTTCATCATTTTTGTTCTATCATTTTGGCATCAAAAAAACCTAGCAAATGCGTGTAAATTGCACTAAAACCATCATCTTAGCATTCATGCATGTGCATCTAAATAGTGTATAAAATACGGTAATTAAAGCTAAAATTATAGAATAAATAATAGAAAAGAAAAAGAATAAAATATTGTAAATATTTTATGACCCAAAACCCCGAGACCTAGGCATCTTGATGGATAGGTCGACAAGGAATAAAGTAGGGGGAGATAAGGGTCAAAATACAATAAAAACACCTTCTATTTAATTCATTCTTTATTCATTTTGGGACCCATTTTTGGTTCCACTTTTTATACATCAAATAAAGAAACTTTGTACATGAAAGTTGTAGATAATTACATAAGTAAAAATACAAAATTGATTTCACTGAAAAATAATGCACAGATAAAAAGTTATGGTCTGAATAAGATTCCAGAATGTCAACTTCCCAGACCCGTATCTCGCAAATAAAGACTCGAAATGTACCGAACTCCCCTTTAATTGTATATAGCATAAAATAATCTATTTAATGGAGGTGGTTTCGCATTTTTCAGAACTACGGTTTGAAAGTTGAGTTTTGGACCCTTGTAGTATAATTGTATAGATTAAAATATTCCTTTTATTATTTATTCATTATTTTTATAATTTTATATTTTTATTATGTTATTTTTTTATATTTGTACATTAAAACAGGAATAAAATACAAATAAAATACAAAAATAAAAATACGTGTATATAAACTACACAGGTATTATACCTATATACATACCTATACAATACTACTTATATTTTATTAAATATACAAAACATACCAGAAAAATAAAACAAAAATATATTTTTGTATACAAAAGTATTTTATAATTTTAGAAAATAAGAAACAAAAATAATAAAATTAAAATACACAGAATAAAAATAAAAGACTAAAATATATAGGTATTATACCTATATAGGGCTAAAAGTAAACTTATAAAAATATACCTCATAAAATTAATTAAAAATCATAATAAAATACTACATAAAATAACAAAGATTTTTTATTTTATAATTATAATTTAATTCGGTCTTTTTCTATTTTTAAATGAATTAATAAAAGAATTAATCAGGGTTTTTCCTGGTTGGTCCACGTGGACCAACCAGGCGCAAACCCTAGTTGACCCTGGTCAACTAGGTGTCCTAGCCTCCTGCCAGCTCTGCCAGCCTCGTTTTTGACCCACCTTGGTGGATTTTTCGAGGTCAATTCTTTCGCGTTTTGGTGTTGAATCCTCCTGCAAATCTGTTCATCGACCATCTCTCTAGCTCGCCCATGAATAATCTTGGTCTTTGGACCCAAGATTTGGGAGATATTCGTTGATCTTTGAGCCCCTGTCACCTCGGATCAAACCAAATATATGGAGCCCCCCCACTTTCGATTCAAATTTTGAGTCCCTTCGGTCCACCCCTCTCTACCTCTCTTGTGCTCTGAAGCTTCTTGGAGGTGACAGCTCCACCGCGAGCTCTTCAGCCAAGGCATACGAGGTCGAAGGCGCCTCCACCACCTCCCCCAACTCCGGCTATCGAGGTACAACTTCTCCTCTGGTTCCGGCCATTGAGGACCACTTCATCCATTTATTTTTCGTTCATTAGATTAGCCTAAGTCTTAGGAGAAAAAGCCCTCAAGAAATTTCGAGATCCATCGTGGGATTCGCCCAATCTCATCTCCTCGTCGGAGCGCAACTCCGGCCGAGATCCACCCCCATCACGTAGCGCCGCCTCGTCGCCTCCGCGGGGTCCAGGCAATTTGCCCTGGACCCTCTCACCTTGTTTTGCAGGTCAAACGCAGTTGACTCGAGCCTGGGAGTTATTTTGGCTCTCGCCGGAGTTCGACCGAGCCTCCCAGCTCCGCTGCCCTCCAGCGAACACCACGACCCTCGCCGTGGTATTTTGACGCCCCCAGGAGGAAGAGCTGACCTCCAGGAGCTCCCCTGTCCATTTTGAAGTCTCGAAGCCACCGGAGGACGGAGATCTTGGACGGCGAAGCTCGCCCTCGCCGGCGTTCTTCGTTGTTCTTGGTCCTAGCCTCCCAACCGTCGGATCGTGGAGGTCTTCCAGATCGCACAGCCACCGTCCGATTCTCCATCGCCTCGACCGTTCGATCAATCAAGGAGGATCTGATCTCAGCCGTGCATCGTCGAAGCGTCATCGGTTGTCCGTAGCTCGCCACGTGGATAAGTGGCATCGTCTCCGCCGTTGGATCGCGCGCAAGGGGTATTTTGCTATTTTAACCCCGCGCATTTTATCTTTATTATCTACTACTTAAACTTTCATCTGTAGTGTAAAAGTTTCTATAAAAATTGCATGTGAACCCTCGTACTTCTTTCATTTGCACTTAGGCCCCTAGCCACGTCACCTCACGTGCTCGTGCGCGTGAGGGGGAGGGCATTTTGCAGGGACCCCCTTGGGGTTTAGTTATTTAACTTTAGTCCCAGAATTTTGCTTTATAGTGTAAAACTTTTGGAGATTTTGCATGTGTGCCCTGGAAGATTTTGGATATTACAGTTAGGTCCTCCCACGCGCGTGACAGTCACGTGTAGGGTTTGGGGAAATTGCATCGATACTTTTTCGGGTTTTGTAATTGTTATTTAGTCTATTAAATGCAAGATTCAGTATCAAATTTTGTAGAAAAACTGCTTGGATGCCCCTGGATGTTTCGATATTTGCATATATACCCCTGTCAGGCTGTAACCTTTTTGCTTGCTTGATCTATTTAATGAAGGCATCATTTTAATTCCAAAAATTCCACAAAAATTATGCTAAACTCATGTTAACTTGTACTTGCACGCCATATTTTTAGATTTCATTTTTGTTGCATTTTCACGTTTATTAAAAATCAAAAACATGCAGTTATTTCACTGTTTGCATTAGAAAATCCATAAAAATTATAAAAACGTTTTGAAAAATTCCAAAAAAAATTATCTATTGTGTGTTTTGTCATCTACTAGTGTCAATCTAAAAATCACTAAAAATCTCAAAAGAAAAATCTTAAAAATTAGAAAACCCTAAAAATCTTGATAAAAATCTAGAAAATCATAGAAAAATCACAAAAATACAAACTCAGTTGTTGTGTCTTCTTTGTTTTATTGTCTATATTTTAAAATTAATTTGAGGAATTTTAGGTACTGTTTAGTATTTTTCAACCTCATTTTAATTTCGGCCAGCAAGTTATTCATTGTTTTCCCTTGTTTTGCCTATTTAAAATACCAAAAATATTTTGAAAAACACCCAAAAATCACAAAAACAGTAAAAAATCATAAAAATACCAAAAAGATTTTATTTTTGAATTTTTGGTTATTTTTGTATATTTTTATAAATATTGTAGCACCTCTTTTATTACCTTATTTATATATTTCAATATTAAAAAATATATATAAAAAACATAAAATTATAAAAAATAGAAAATTAAAAATCAAAATACAAAATTAAAAATTAAATAAATAAAAAAATTATTAAAAATTTAAAACTCACAAAAATGTTTGCTTGCATAGTGTAGACATCACTCACATTCACTCACACACATTTGTCTGATCTGCCCTGTTTGCTCCCTGTGTTCGAACTCTCTGCATACTTGCTTGCTATACATCTTTTGTGCAGAGTTAAAAATAAATTTTAACTCCACATTTATTTCTAATTGCTTGATCTATAGTGTGGGTTAATTGTTGATTAATTCCAGAGTTTGATTGGTTGACACTTCGACTGTGTTCCCGCCTTGTGTGGAACACAAGACCGATTGATTTTTGGAGTTATCACTACCCTAGTCTTCTATTATCATGTCAGAAAGCAAGACAGACATCCCATCTACAGGTGCCTTCAGAGGTCCAACGTCTATTGTGAAGATCGATGGGTCAAATTACGAACTGTGGGCAATGCAGTTCATGAGTATGATGAAGTCAACCTGTAAGAAGCACATTCTTACCGAAGAAGAGCCTGTTGAGAAGAATGGGGTCAACGCCTCATGGGAGGCAGATGATGCATATGCTAAGGTTTGGCTATCAGGAACCCTGGCAATTGAGATTTCCAATAATATTCTCCATCAGCCAACTACGAAAGCAATGTGGAATATTCTGGCTGCTACATATTCACAGGAAAAGAATGAGATGAAGATTCTAAAACTCCAGCATGACATCTTTACCATCAAGCAGAATGGACGACCTCTACACTTATTGTACACATCTTTACGAGGAATGTTTGAGAAGCTTTACAGCTTCATGCCTCTCACAGCCACTCCTGAGCAACAGAAGAACTACTGGAAAGCCACTATGGTTGGTGTATTTCTGGTGGCTCTAGATCCAGAGTACGAGGCA
This sequence comes from Ottelia alismoides, assembly GCA_037367405.1. Taxonomy (NCBI): domain Eukaryota; kingdom Viridiplantae; phylum Streptophyta; class Magnoliopsida; order Alismatales; family Hydrocharitaceae; genus Ottelia; species Ottelia alismoides. The sequence goes on along the minus strand of JAZKJV010004203.1, from coordinate 238,701 downwards.
GCACGTTCCAAGATCTTGGTAGATTCCACCATTCCTCCGATGGAGGAAGCATTTCACAGACTAAGCCGTATTATTGTTCCTTCATCCACTGCAAATCAGACCTCCTCAACCATGGCAGCGAATCGAGGTTGTACGGGTCATCATCGGTTCCATGGTCATGGACCTCGGGGCAGAGGGGGACGTATTCGGCCATCATGCACCTTTTTCCACCGCTCTGGACATACTAAAGATACGTGCTACTCCAAACATGGATTTCCTGCTTCCGCACGAGTAGCTGAACAGATTGAGCCCCCATATGTTTCATCTCTGGATCAGCGCTTTGATGATCTTGTATCCCGTCTAAGGGGCATTATTACTCCATCCGGTCCTGTTGTATCAGTGCCTGCGTCAGATAGTCACTCTGATGTTGTTTCTTCTGCATCCACCAGTACCTCAGGTAGCATTTATGCATTCACTAGCAGTAGTGGATCAGATACTTTAAAGTGGATTATGGACTCTGGTGCCACACATCATCTGTGTGGTGATCAAGGTCTACTTACAGCCTATAGACAAGTTCTTCCATGCCGTATTATGGTTATTGCCAATGGGACGCATTCCCCGATTACTGGTCAGGGGGGAGATTATACTGACACCCTCTATGTGCCTCAAGAATGCGTTGCGCGTACCTGATTTTTCTATGAATTTGTTATCCATTATCCGGCTTACAAAGGATTTACATTGTCGAGCAATTTTTTATCCATCTTCTCTCATTTTCCAGGACATCCTTACGGGCAACGTGATTGGGCATGGCTATGAGCAGAGCGGACCCCATATGCCGGAGCCTCCTCTCTTCCTGTTGGATCTGTCTCTCCCTTCCTGTGGCACTTGCGCTTTGGCCATCTACCGCTTCAGAAATTGTGTCATGTGTTACCCCAGGTTTCACCTCACACGCCCATTTAATGTGAGTCTTGTCAGTTGGGAAAGCATCATCGATCTACTTTCCCAGTCGTCAGAGTCGGAGCAGTATCTCCAAGTTTGAGTTGTTTCATGTCGGCATCTGGGGTCCTAGTCGTGTTCATGATCATTAGGGACATAGGTTTTATATGGTTATTGTGGATGATTTTTTTCCTGTGTCTTGGGTCTTTTTGTTAAAGAATAAATCTGAAGCTGTGAATATTATCATAAATTTCATCAATGAAGTTCGTAATGTTTTTTCTGCATTTGTTAAGGTTGTAAGAAGTGATAATGCCTTGGAATTTTGTACCCATAATCGATCCAACTATTTTTCAACACAAGGGATTATCCACCAAACATCATGCGCCTATACTTCCCAACAAAATGGAGTTGCAGAAAGGAAACAACGTAATTTACTTGATGTCACCATGTCGCTTCTTATACAGAGCCACGCTCCTCATTCTTTCCGAGGCGATGTTGTACTCACGGAGTGTTATCTCATTAATCGTATGCCATCATCTGTCTTAGGTAATAAGATTCCTTTCTCCCTAGTTCTTCCTGAAAAAGAATTGTTCTCCCTTACTCCATGTGTGTTTGGCTCGGTAGCCTTTGTTCACCAGTTGTCTCCAGGTATTGACAAGCTCTCTCCTAGGGCCGTCAAGTGTGTTTTCGTCGGGTACTCCGGAACGCAAAAGGGGTACAAGTGTTATAATCCATTACGCAGGAAATATTTTGTTAGTGATGATGTTACCTTTTTCGAGTCTGTTATGTACTTTTCTTCTACAGGTGACCAGTTCGTATCCTCAGGAACTGATGAAGCCATATATATGTCATCACCATTACCACCTCCACCACTACCTACATCTCCTACACCTCCTGTTACAGTTCATGTTCCTCCATTGCCATTCCACTATACCCATCAGTCTGCTTGTGCTCATGATCACCTCTCATCATCTAGCTCGTCTGAGGTATGTTCTGAGAATATAATCAATATTGATGGATCTAACGAATTACCTGAGCAGGATGTGTTACAGAGGCCAGACGAGGATGCAGGTGATTTGGATCTACCTATTGCACTCCGGAATCATAAACGCGGTTGTGCGTCATATCCTATAGCATCTACTGTCTCGTCTGATCATTTATCTAGGGATTTCAAGAGCTTTGTTATTGCACTATCAGCGGTGAATATTCCACGGAATTACCAAGATGCATTGAAGGATAGTAGATGGCGACTTGCCATGGAGGAAGAGATGGCTGCTCTTCAGTCAAGAGGTACCGGGAGCCTTATCCCTGCACCTACCGATGTGTCTACAGTGAGCTGCAAGTGGGTCTTCACAGTTAAACAGAATGCAGATGGCAGTATTGACAGATACAAGGCACGCCTGGTTGCTCGTGGATTTACACAGACTTAGGGGGTGGATTATCTTGATACATTCTCGTCGGTTGCTCGCCATTCCACCCTACGGATCCTTCTTTCTGTTGCGATTACTTGTGATTGGCCACTATTCCAATTAGATGTGAAGAATGTATTTTTATATGGTGACTTGTAGGAGGAAGCCTACATGCAACAGCCACATGATTTTGCTGTTGAGGGGGAGTGCTCTAAGGTGTATAGACTTCATAAGGCCATCTATGGCATTAAATAGAGCCCCAGAGCTTGGTTCAAGAAGCTCTCAGATTTTTTTGAAAAACAAGGGTATAGACGGTCCAATGCAAATCATTCCCTGTTCACACAGAAGACATCCAGAGGTATCGTTGCAATTATAGTGTATGTAGATGATATCTTGATTATAGATGATAATGGACAAGGAATTCAGAGGGTGAAAGAAATGTTGGGTCATGAATTTGTCACCAAGGATCTTGGAGTCCTTAGATATTTTCTGGGACTGGAATTCGCCAGAAATCCTCATGGATTGATAATGACCCAGAGGAAATATGCCACTGACCTGTTGAGTGAAACAGGAATGCTTGATCGCTGACCAGCCACTACACCCATGGATCCGAGTATGAAATTATATGATGAAGACACTGATGAGGTGGATAGGAGAAGATATAGAGAACTGGTGGGCAAACTTCTCTATGTTACTATTACCATACCCGATATCTCCTTTGTTGTCAGTCGGGTGAGCCAGTTCACGGAGCAACCATGTCAAGTACATATGGATGCTATACATGTGATACTCATGTATCTTAAGTCATCTCCAGATGCAGGTTTGTTGTTCAAGAAAGACAAAGAGATTACTATTTCAGCATGCGCAGATGCAGACTACGCAGGATGCCCCAAGTATAGGAAGTCCACCACTGGATTTGTTGTATATGTCGGAAATTCTCTGGTCTCATGGAAAAGCAAGAAGCAAACGGTTGTAACCAGATCCAGTGCTGAGTCTGAATATAGAGCTATGGCCCAGGTCAGTACAGAAATTATGTGGGTGAAAGCTATTCTTATAGATCTATATATAGAAGTCCCACTTTCTATGGCTCTGGAATGTAACAATCAAGCTGCTATATTCATTGCAAATAATCCAGCATTTCATGAACGAACCAAGCACATTGAGGTTGATTGTCACTTCATACGAGATATGATTCAAAAGGGTTTTATTTCTACATCCCATGTTAGCTTAGGGGACCAAACTGCAGACATCTTTACCAAGACATTACTTAGAGGGCCATTCCAGAAGTGCTCATCCAAGCTGAGCATGATCGACATCTATGCTCCACCTTAAGGGGGAGTGTAGAGATATATATTGTGTTATGTTATTTTGTATCGTTTCATATTTTTCGTTTTCTTTTGGACTCTTGATGTAATTTACCCATAGGCTACTCTCCTATATAAGAGAGCCTAGGGTGTATGGAATAAACAAGTCTCTTATTTTTCACAACAAAACTAAATATCAAGTTCTAAGACGGAATTAAATTTATTATATTAACAATATTATTATACAAGAATGATGTAATTTTCTATACAAAATTTCATTATTTATTTATGATGTAAGTTTAGAATATCTCTTATTCGACATCTCACAAAGATCGTAATAAATAGAAAATGAATATAAAGATATTGACAAGACATACATAAACTCAACATTGCACATTATAACATTCATTTTGAAAAAATGCAGCTATTGTATTAAAATCGTGGAATTATAATAGTTTTCTAATAAATAATATAAGATAATTTACAACATTCTATGATTTCCATATCTTAAAAAAAATCCTTATGTAACTTCTCCTACTCCTCCTTCACCTCCTCTTTTGTTGTTTCCTTTGTCACCATCTCATGTTCTCTTGTGGATCTCTTCATGTGTTGTCTTTTTCTGCTTCTTCTGCTTGATGTTCCATTCCGAATGCATTATGTGCTCAGAGGATGCAATTTAACTGATGATTTCTGTGGAGGTTTTATATCATATATTCTCATTGCTATCTGCATGAACACTGCATCTTATATGATAAAAAATGAGTGCCCTAACCATATGTGTTACTTCTGTTCATCTTCGATATCTAGTAGCGGATCATCATGACTCAAGAAGGCCTTATGTATTCGTGATAGTTTCACCTTGCCACTCTTTATACGAGTAGGTATAACACCGAACAAACGCAAACATAGTGCATCACATCCCTTATCGGAAGATCGGGATCAGTAACAGGAAGACCGTCGACCTTCAACCCACTGATCAATAACATATCACGTAATGTAACAGTCGCTTCACCAAATCAAAGGTGAGAAGTATGGGTCTCAAGTCACCACCGCTCCAGTAAACTAGTCAACAAAGATGGATCCATCTATATCGTTCTCATGTTCACTACACATGAGAATCCTAGTAATTCTAACAGTCATTCTATCACTGCACTTTTCTTCTCAGAAATAATGTTGAGCAACTCATTATGTTCTACAAATCGAATCTGCAAAATGCAACAGTTCAAACATAGCATGTACTACTTTTTCCCAATTGAAATTATAAATCTTATTTAATTACTTACCGAGTTGGTAGGTTGTGAAGATTGATGCTCACTTTACATATAAAACATTGACGCGTCTACTAGACCATGTATTCTATCCATCTGTGCCATATACATTTAACGAACAAACAAGTTACTAAAAATTACAAAATAAATTAAAACTAGTTTACGAAGAAAATATTTATTACACAATTAAAATGAGTTTACACAATTCTGGATTCAATAGTTCTTAGTTTCTTCATGGACAACTTAATCTATTGTGACCCGGTTGCTTGCATATTTTACATAATTTTGGTCGGATGCACATTTCATCCATTCATTTCTAATTCTATCTTGTATTAGACGTTCAGGATTCCTCTTCCCAATAATTGGATGTAGCATAATAGTTTCATTTTATGCTTCTCAGTAACGCTTATCTAGGATCGAATGAAAGAAGAACTTATACACTTGACGATGATAATTGTTGGAATAATACTGTGAACAAAGGTCGTAGTTATCCAGGTGTGTATGCGTGTGTGAAGTTGCGGCTATGACATGTGGGCATACAAAGTGTTTCCTCTACATAAAGCCACACATGCAATCACTTTCTCAACTATTTAAGTTGACTTTGTACGCATATCCATCATGACCGCAAACTTGAGATTGTGTTAGTGAAAATCGTTGCACGTGACATGGTTTGCCTCTCTGGTTTTTAACCTCAACAAGTATTCATATTTCTTGGTCAAATTTGTTGGCATTCCCTCTAATTCCTCATGACGATCATTGAAATGACCACTAATTCTATGAAATATTGTTAGAACGGCGATGTGACCGGCAAACAGTGTGCTCCTCTGAAGGCTCCATTGAAACTTTCTGATACATGTGTTGTTATGTGTCTGTAACGATGTCCATTGTCTAGACTTAATGTCTAATAAGTCCGATCACCATTATCTCTAGATACAATCCATCAAAAGTATTTCTATCAAGTATATTAATATATCTCGCATCATACTATTAAACTTGTCTTCACAGAGCTCCTCCACAGTAGTGTAAAATCTATTTTGAATTATGTGAATCTTATGTCACTCGGTGCATGTTTGCACGCACATGTCGAAGACACTGGCATGAGTGAATCCTTCTTCAGGTGAAAATAAATCATCCAGAGCATCTTTCAACTCAGGAAATTGATCACTAATAAAACATATATTCCTGCAGTCAATTATTTGTCTTAACAAATTAAGAAATCGTCTCCATGTTGAAATATTCTTGTTCTTTTTGGCTATAACAAATGTGGACGGAAATAAACCATTATTCGTATCTATCGATGTGGCCTCGTACATGTGGCATGTGTATCTTACATAAAATGTATTCCATCAATATTTAAAATGGGCCGAAAAAATTTGAATGTTATGCGGCAAAGGTCCAGATGAATCAAACAATCTCTGAAAATGTATAACGGTCTCATTTTCACCCTTTTCTATCTTGAACCACGTACTGAGATTGTGTCGTTCTAGAGCACAAATGAATCTCTAAATATTACAATAGGACTCATCGTCATTCCCATAAATAATATCCATAGCACGTCTCTTGGCATTCCAAGCTGTCATGTAATTAATCTCAGACTTCAACTCACTTTTATTTTATACATAATTGCATACGGTGTCATACTAATCTATGCTCTAAATGAAGATAATATGTACTATGCGACAAATATGGATGTGCATTGATGGTGTTTACTAAATGTACAGGATTTTTGCATGTGTACTTTCCTCTAAATCTTGAAATATACCAGTCCCCGCATGACTTCCTCTCCGATGCATGCAAATGCCATTCACAGTCTTCATAAATACATACAACAACAACAACAAAGCCAACAGTCAAATTTTCTTGTTTAAGGCTTTGGGTTTATATTGCACGTGATTTTTCATCTTTTGTGTGTCGTATTGTAAATCTTTTTTTGACGTGTAGTTCCTACCCAACTAATAACATAATCCAGAATCGACGGTGGGATCACCTTGTCTCTATACAAAGGTTACACCTTCTGCCTCTACAATTTCATGGTCGAACACATGGGGTAACTCCACCATCGGTTCTTCATCAGCATCCTCATTATTCGCACAATAAGAGTGTCCCATATCCTCATTTTTTCTAAGGATAATGCTAGTGAACCGTATCCAAAATCATGATAAGTGTTATTTTTGTGTTTTCTTCATCCAACGAATGAGATTCATTTTCAAACTCCTCGGTTTCTTCTTCATATATTGGCGTCGACATTTCATCTTCATCATTTACTTGTGAGGGACCCTCGATATCCTCAAATATTGAATCTTTGTTGGCCTGCTTGAATTATATGTTTGTCAGTTTAGAGAAGGAAAATACATTATTCGTCCTTAATTTAAACGTGTTACCTCAATGATGACGACATGTTTTCATGACCAAGAGGGGTAGCTTCAACGAAAAGGTGGATGAACCTCACATTATTGATTGAATTCATCACTACTAAGGTGGATTCTTCATCGTGAATTGCTATTGCTATTGTGTAGAATGTGGATCCTTCATACAACCACTTACACGCTAATGTAAGGATATATTAATCAAATGGAATACCAATGGCTTTGAAAACTCGATCCAATAGATCAAATTATGTGAATTGGCCTGAGAATATGATCATATGCTTATTACCCCCAATATAGCCTATGTGTTCATCTGAGGCACCAATCGATCCATCCCAATATAATAAGACGGGAACAGTGTTGGATGTCATATCTAAGAAAAAAATATATGATTTGATTAGTTGATTTGATTTAAGAGTATAACAATAATGTACATTTAAAATAATTTTTAATAATGGTTAATATTTTAAAATTATATAATATTTTAAATTTTAAATATTTACACGATAAAAAATGATTTTTAATCAGAAATATAATGTTCTATATGATATTAATATTTATTTTTAAAATTAATGTAACCATTAATTAATTCCATCTTCAACATATGTAATTGATCTTAGTGTTAAATATTAAAATCAAATAGAAATTAATACATAATCAATCGCACCAAAATATGTACTTTTTTTAAAATTTGAAAAGCAAGTGGAATGAGGAATCTAACGTCCGATCTTAGAGGTGCATGTGGTGTTTGACAAGTCGGATCCGGTTAACGTTGTGTCAACACCTCTCTAGGCACTCTATTTTTGAACCAAACAACAATTTCTACATTTAACCTACAATAAAATATATGTTGTAAAAAATATTACATAAGTTTTTATGGTTTTAAAAAAAATATTTTTGGGCTTTTTAAATTTGTAATTATTCAAAATAGTTTATAAAATAAATTAAAACACATAATATACCACATACATTAATGAGAATATTTACTTCCACAAAGATGAATATTTATTATAATATTTAATTTACTCTATAATATTACTATTTTTAAAAATTCTGTCTAATAATAGAACATAGGAAACTGTCACAAAATGCAAAATTTTATGAAGAAGGAAGTAAAGAAGTTTGTAAGTGAAGATAAGTCAGAAACTTATGAAGTTTTATATAAAAATCTCGACTTTAAGGAGGGTCATAAGGATATATTCAGGTTGGTCAAAGAAAGAGAAAGAAATACCAATGACCTTTCTCAAGTGAGATACATTAAGAACAAGGAAGGCCACATGCTGGTTACTCAGAAGGATATAGAGACTAGATGGGAGCAGTACTTCCATTAACTTTTCATTGAGGAAGGAAACAGAGAGATCACTTTGTATGATCTAGCTAGTAGTGAAAGTCACTTGAACCATGCAAGCTATAGACGAATACAAAGAAAGGAAATAGAGGAGTCTTTAAAGGTTATGAGACCTAGGAAAGGTGTAGGATCGAATGACATCCCTGTAGAAGTATGGAGAGTTTAAGGTGAGCGTGATTTGACTTGGTTTACGAATCTATTTGATGGGATTAGGAACTGGAATTTGGACTCTTCATGTCATTGACTTAAATCTTTGGGTTTTGTGAGACCATGTTTGGGAAGTCAACTCAAAAAGTACCTAATTAGAACACTTGGTGTCATTTGTTCAACTCTTCATCAGTAAACCAATTTTAGACACATGCACTTTGCACTTAGCTCAACTTGCATGGAGCTGCGAAGGGCAATCCATCTTGGTGGTGCATTTCTATCATTGTCTGGCGGCGTTGACGTCTAAAGACGGGAGAGATGGGGGTTGCAATAATCGCTTCAGATGAGGGGAAGGATCTACTGACACAATTTTTCCAAGACCTCAAAAAATGGACGGAATAAAAGATGTTATATCCATCGAGACACAAAAAGATTAAAGCAGTGCAAGCAAATTACAAAGCCAATACAAAGAAGAAGCCACCAAATACAAATATGATCACAATGGTCCGAGCTTCCACCAAAAAGTTTGTACATCTTAGTGGAGACTTAGCTACACCGGCTGGGCTTCACAAGGAGATGTGTCTACACTAGTCGCACTCCAGTTCTTTTCTTATTCTTGTACTTTCTCTCTATACTCGATTGTGGACATAGCGCGAACTGCCCTCAGAAGGGAATACCTTCCTCCCCGAGGAAAGAGTAGCTGGATGAGGAACCAATGAGAGTGTACTATTTGGATGGGTGGTTTCTTCGCTTCTTTAAGTGGGAAGAACTAAATAAATTCATACACCTTACAGATTGAATTCAAAGCTGATATAGTTTGTGATATGAATGAGTGGATCTGAACTGGCTATTAAGGTGAACTTAAACAAGGATTTGTGGAACTTGAGAGATGTTGAGGCTAAAATCTTAATCCTAATTAAGGCTCCGACAAAATACTTGTTTCAGGTCCGATCAAACTTTGTCCTTTGTCTGTTCTCATGAGTTGGTTTAGGAAAACAAATTCATTTTAGCTTTCCTTCTTTTTTCCTTGTTCTTCAAATAAATGTTTACTAAGTGACTAGCAAAGTTAAACTATATGGGGTTGATGAGTCAATGATTCATTAACATTCTATTTGCATTTTGTCTTAAAAGCATTAACAAACACATGTAAATATCCATTAATTTCCAGTTTTTAACAAAAGCCTACTCATGAATAAAAATGCACTTTATGCATTAAAAACATGTAGATAAATAAAGAATAAAAATAAAGGCAAATTTTAGATATGTATATATGTACAACATGACTTAGAAAATAAACATAGCTAATGATATATTTATAAACCTAATTCCCGAGACCAAGATAACATGGATTGGTTTTGGCGAAGTAAGAAAATGCTTGAAGATTGGAGGAGTGTCGTGGTTCCTCTTTATAAGAATAAAGGAGACATTAAAAATTGTTCATATTACAGAGGTATAAAGCTGATGAGTCACATTATAAAAATCTGCGAACATGTGATTGAAAGAAGGTTGAGGCAAGTTTTTAAAGTAAAAGAAAATCAGTTCAGATTCATACCAGGTCGCTCAACTATTGAAGCCATCCATTTGCAGAGGAGAACAATGGAGATTTATAGAGTTAAAAGGAAGAATCTCCATATGATATGTATTGATTTGGAGAAGGATTATGATTCTGTCCCATGAGAGATGTTGTGGAGAGTTTTGGAGAAGAGACAAAGGCTTTCGTATAAGTAGGGTTAAGACGGAATATATGGAGTGCACCTTTGATGGAAGTAATGGCAAAGGAATCGAGGTGAAGATTGATGACGATAACATTCGAAAGAGAGATTCTTTTCGATATATGGGATCTATTTTGCAACATGATGGGGAAATTGGTGGAGGTGTTACTAATAGAATAAATACATGTTGGCTTAAGTAAAGAGGAGCCTCTGTTATTCTCTGTGATAAGAAAACTCCTTTAAAAATTAAAAGAAAGTTTTACAAAGCAGCCATGAGACATGCTATGATCTATGGATCTGAATGTTGGCCTATGAACCATAGACATATGCAGAGAATGGTTGTAGCAGAAATGAAAATGTTAAGGTGGATGTGTGGATACACATGTAAAGATCGGATTCTGAATGATGCAATCAGAAAAAAAAAGTTGATGCAGCTCAGATCGAGGATAAGATTCGAGAAAACCGCTTATGATGGTTTGGTCATTTGCAAAGAAGGTCAGTTGATGCACCCGATAGGAGATGCGAGTGTTGAGATGTTGAGCCGGCTAAGAGATGGTGAGGACGACCTAAGAAGTGTTGGAAAGAGACTATATGAAAGGATCTTAGTTTTTTTGGAAATAAGCCCGAGATTGATCCAAGATAGATCTAAATGGAGGCGAAGAATACATGTAGCCGACCCTAATTAATTGTGGGAAAAGGTTTTGTTGTTGTTGTTTTTCTAAATGTACACAAGAAGCAGAGTAAATTGCATGTAGCTTAACCATCACTCATGTCGTTTAATCCAATGCTTCCTTGAGAACTTAAATTTTGAATTGAGTAAAGAACTAATTGAAATATATTACGATAATCAAGCTCCAATAAACTTAATTAACATATGAGAAAATGGATCCAAAGGAAAGCATATCGAGATCTATTATCTATATATTCAAGAGATGGTGACTAAAAAAGATATCAAGGTAATACATATACCTGTAAATGATATGGTGATTGATTCTTTCATTGAAAAAATTTCAGCAGCAACATAACTTAACATGTTGGTTTAATAGGACTTAGAAATCAATAAGTGGGAGATATCGTAAATAAGGAACTTCAAGTATGCATCTCCAAGAAGATAAACACTTCTCGAAAAGTGGGTGTGGGATATCATTACCATTTTGGTCAAGAGGACGATGTTCTCGTTATAATATAGTCAATGGTCGTGAATACAATGTCAATGGCCATAAAAAATTGAGTCCTCGTCTATGAATCCACAATGGGTCCCAAACTTACAAATATAACAAATTGGATCCCGACTCTATTTTCTAAAAGGAACCATTACAAACAAAAAAGAAATGGATTAAAATGCGCATTCTCTAAATTGGAATTCACATCCTCTTTTTCCTCTGAAACCATTGATTCCTCTTCTCCATATTCAAACATACAACAGCACCATCGTTCCATACCTCTCTCCTCTTGTGTTGACATCCCCCCTATCCTGTGTCATTGGCGGCACGGTCGCTATCCCCGTTCCCCTCCATCAGGGCAAACCACCCGTCCTTCTTTTCTCCTCCTACAATAGTGATGCAACCTTCCGGCCTCATCTTCCCCTATGGTAGCGGTGCGGACCCCCATCCAGTTCTCTCGTGGTGGCGGCGCCACACTTCCCATGCTGTATCAAATTAGTGCATTTTATCCCAAAGTGGACAGAATTAATCAAAACCATGCCACTCTAACAACTTATGAACTAATCACAAACTAAGAATTGCCGCAATTGTCATAACAACAAGAAGAAAGATTGGCCATTACCAACAATCAAACCCAAATCTGCAATCCGAAGTTCGTACCTTGTTAATATAAAAAACAGAGAAGAGAGAACTAGAGATATCAACACGGAGTTGTCCATATCCAGGTCCTCAAAATCTAGAAATCATAATGCATAGTCAGAGGAGTGATCATATGAGAGCAAAAAAATGTGAGAGTATGAGAGCAAGCATTCTGAACTACATGATTCTGTTTTCTTTCTTCTGATTGGATCATGTGGTCCAGAATGCATGCTCTCATGCTCTCACAGGTTTTAGCTCTCATAGGATCACTCCACTGCATAGTCATCGTCATATGAGGAGAAAGTGAAGTTTGGTGGACCATGCCGGTGGGGGGATGGAATGGGAGTGGTTGTTGTCCCATTGGCGACGCGGGAGAAGGGGGTCAGGACATAACTGCAGGTGGGCAGTTCGGGAACGGGTGTGCCATTGGAGGAGAAATATGTGAAGGAGCAATGGTCCTTGAGGCATGTTTACCGAGGTGGCTTAATTTAGCTTTTACTTGTGATATTTCAATGACAGATTATATATATATATGTGGACATGATATTAGATGTAGACTTTTCTTGGAATAATTCTACAGAAAACCATTATAATCTTTAAAACACGCTATGTTTGCCTGAATGGAAATGTAGTTTCATGACATGAATGTAGTTGGGATTTCAAAACGGGTTCATATAATTCTTTAGACAACTCCATTGTTTAGTCAAGTTGAAGATAGCCTTAGAGCTGGGAGAGAAGAGAAAGGTTAAGGGTGTGTTTGGATAATGGGTTCAGGTGGGTTAAACCGGTTGCAGGTAATTCATTTTTGAGTTTTGGTGTTTGGATAGAGGGTTAAACTGGGGGTGAGTTAGAAGTGGATTTATTGTGATATGATTGTATTGGAGTTTGAAAAAGTGAGTGGTTATTGTGATGTGATTGTATTGGAGTTTGAAAAAGTGAGTAGAAGTGAAGTAGTTTATATTTTTTATATGATATGATGGTATAATATATTGTTTTTTGATAGGATTGATATGTAAAATTTATTTATTTAATTTTTTAAAAAAGGAATAAAATGAGGCCCACGTGGAGGGAGAAAATATGGGATAGGGGAGTTAAACCACCTCGAGGGTGGTTTAACCCATTAGCCGAACGGCACCTAAGAGCATGGAAGGACATATCGATATCAGTATCGATATCGGTACCATGTCGATACGATATATCGATGATATATCAATGCCATATTGTCGACATCGAATCGAAATTGTGAATAAAATGACTTTGGAAGGCCAAATATCGACCATATCGGTGATACATCGGTGACCTGTCGATACCGATATATCGCCGATATATCGCGATACGTTCCATGGTTAAGAGAAGCCTGGTTCCGTTCAGGAGCATCTCAGCCAAATCTCATACGCATCCACTAATACAAGCAAAACATGTACAAATCCTGTAAAGCTCCAGTTACCACCGATCAAAAGTAACAAGAAACAAATCTCAAAAAAAAAGTCACAAAGCATACACTGAAGATTTGAGCTAGAAATCAAAGTCCCCAGAATCATCATCAAAGCCCGCATCATAGGAAGCTGCATCCGAGATCATATCCCCAATAAGCAAACCACCGATTGCTCCTCCCAGCAATCCCGCCCCGAGCCCCAATCCCAGCTTGTTCTTCTTCGGCGGCGGCTGCGCTGCAGGTGGAGGCGCATACGGGTACCCCGCCGGTGGTGGTGGGTATCCATACGGCGTCGGGTAACCGACTGGGGGCGGCGGTGGATACGCCGACGGCGGCGGCGGTGGGTACCCCCCTGGTGGGGGATTATAACCTGGGTAGCATGCGGGTGGCGGGTACGGGTAGGCGGCGCTTGTGCCTGGCGGGGGGTAAGCGGTTGCAGCATCGTCGGGCTTCTGCCCGGACGATTCCGGGGGTGGGTAAAAGGCGACCGGCGGTGGAGCAGCGGGGGCGGCAACTCGCTCGCCGAGCTTGTAGGAAATGTTGAGGACGCCTCTGGGCTTGCCGCTTGGCTTTCGGACTTGGTAGGTGACGAATTGGGGTGCGTCGCGAGACTTGGGATCGGCCTCCAGCTCCTTGATGGGGATGTGGACCTCGCCTATGTCACGGTCGCCGAGGGCGCGCTCGGCGCGGATCTGGATGTCGACGCTGAGGGCCGAGCGATCAAGGTGGTCGGGGATGGAGAAGCGGAGCTGGCAATTCCAGGAAGGGTCCTTGTGGCCGTTGTGGTCGGTGGGGGTGCGCTGCTTGGTGCGGGGGTCGCCGGAGAGCGTGGCAACCGCGTAGACGGCCATCTTGGAGATGAAGTTGACGTCTTTGAGGTCCTTGGCGGAGATGATGGTGAGCTCGAGGGGTTGGAAGGAAGCCATGGCGGTCTATCTGCTTCAGGGTTGGGTTGAAACGGAGATGGTATCTCGTGCTCCTTTATTGAGGATGTTGGGAGGAGGACGGAAGGAAAGAGCTGTCCGATTGCGACGAATACGATTCGCGAGGACAACGTGGCGAGTGGTGGAGATCTTTTCGAGGAAGACATCGTGTTTACACGATCAAAGCTAGTTGGCGCTAACACGGCGCCAGGGGTCCAGCACTTTTTCGAGCGTAGCCGTCGTTCTATACCTGTCCCTTTTATGCAACTTCAAATCATGATTCTTTTAAATGGGAATTTTACATTAAAAAAACATAAATTATAAAAAATGACTTATATTTAGATTATAACAAATAGATGATCAAGTAATTAAATCTACTGTGAAGTAATGAAGTTTAAGTCAATTCTCAAAGTAAGGACTCATACTTAGATTGTAACAAATAGAGGATCGAGTAATTCAATATAATGTGAAGTTCTGAAGTTTTTTAAATATATAATATTACTTTGGAATGACGATATATTTCATGAATCATGGCGAAGATAGTGGTCTATCTAGCGCGTACGGTGAGAAAAACTCATGGAGTTCCTTGTACACTACAACACCTCCACAAGGAGTGGGAACATGTGGTGATCCACCCAGTAGTTGAGGAGATCACTGGAGGAGATTGAAGCCCTCCCCCCTTGGCGACTTTCATTACCAGATTCCAATTCATCCATGTCCCAAGTACCCATCCTCTTCCTCCATATGTCCCCTAGTTTTCTTGTTCATCTCCGACTTTTTGTTTCCATCCTTTTATTTTTTATTCTTCATCTCCTTTCCTCTCATGTTAATCCACGTCCTCTTCCTCTGTTCTTTTGAGTAGCCTCGTGTTTTTTCTCTTCCCAATGGTCATCTTCTTCTTCTTCATCTCAATGTCCACATTAATCTTGGAGAAAATCGTTGCTCCTTGTAATTGATCAAAGAGATCATCAATCCAATGAAGTAGGTAACATTTCTTGATCGTTCTCTTATTCAGTTGTCTGTAGTCTATGCATAGCCTCAAAGATCCATCATTCTTCTTCACGAAAAGGACTGGTGCTCCCCATGGTGGTGTACCAGGGTGGACGAATCCCTTCTTCAACGACTCCTGTAGTTGTACTTTGAGCTCCTTAAGCTCAGCATGTGCTAATCTGTATGGAGGGATAGATATCGATTGTGTATCTAGTAATAGCATGATCTCAAACTCTATCCCCCCCACGAGTGGTAGCCTAGGTAAGTCATCTGGAAACACGTCCGAAAACTCAAGCACAACTCTAATGTCTTCGATAATCTGATCCTATGCTGTTAAGTCTACCACGTAGGTAAGGTAACCTACACAATCTTGGTTGAGAAACGGGTGTGCCCTCAAGGCAAAGATGCAGTCGATCCTGCCATCAGATGTACACCCCTCAGACTGAAACGACAGCACTCCAGGTAAATGGAATATCATTGTTTTCCCAAAACAGTCCAAGCACATGTGGTACCTCTTTAATCAGTCCATTCCTAAGATGATGTTGAAGTCCTCTAACTGGATCAACAGTAGAAAAGCAGGCATCTCATGCCCTCCTATCTGCACAGCTTCATCCTCCACTGCCTCGCAGATGATAAACAATTGGCCTCATGGGCCCTTGATGTAGTACGGGGAAGAAACCTCCATCACAGACTTGCCAAATGTGGGCATCATACGATGTGCAAGGAAGGAATGTGTAGCCCCGAATCAAACAATGTATGTAAAGAAGTCCTATGAGCTGAAGTCGTACATCTGATGATCGATCTAGAAGCAGGAGCATGATCCTATGTTACTGCATTAAGCAATCCTCGTGATGGTGCACTAGATCATGTAGCAATGATTGTCTATTGTGGAGCTTGCTAAAAGTTATGGCCTCCTCGACGGGATCTTGATCCCTGAAACTATCTGGAAGACCTAGTTGATCTTCCTCTATGTTATTATTGTGTGCCCGAGATGCTAGCACACAAAGGGCATTGAACCTTGAAGTGGCTCGGTTGTCTACAAAGGTAACAAGTACAGTTGCCTACTTGTGACAAGCTCCCACCATAAGTAAAGCTGCCACCCCCAAGCCTACGGCTTTGTGTCTGCAAAGGGGGGGTGAGAAGAAATTGAACTATAGAAAGTCTATCATGAACCTCCTCATGCATCCCACATATGAACTTCTGCAAGTTCTCCTATGGGTAAGTTGTCGTAATAGGAGAATGACGAGACAACTATGTATATTAGATCAGGTACTATTGGGTCGTCATCGACCCTTGTGTCATCTCAACGAACTCTCTACTCTGATATTATACCCAATGGTCCAGGTAGAACTTTGTACGAAACTTGTTGAAAAGGACCTCCCAAGTGATGGGTTTGATCAAGTTCTCCTTGGTGGCATTCCACCACCACTCTCCACACCCAACAAGAAAGTACTCTGCAAAAGATAATCAAGTGTCCTCGGGTGCATGTATCATCCTCATAAATTTGGGGGCACTGAAAGTCATGGAGAGAGGAGCCATTCATGCATTGCCTACACGTCAAGCTGTACTTGATGTAATTGTAAATCGCACTATTTGAAGACTTTGCATATCACGTCTGTGTATGCACAATTAGCCTGCTAAAGCTTGTTGTTTTACGTTTGCATACATCTTAAAGGGAGATGCCTTTCTTCGTATTTTCCATTCAAATCAACAGCAGAATTCATACTACGGGAAGCAATCATCAAGTTTCACTTGAGCTGAATTTCCTTAACTAAAACCTCGACGCCAACCCTAATGAAATTGCTTCCATATGGCTTATTCATTCTGTTCTAAATTTTACGACCATTCTCATGCATTATGGTGGTAGGAGATTCAACATTTGATAAATCCGAGATGGAGAACTTATCCCCACCCCAAGCTTGAAATAAATTTCTATCTTGGAATATGCCTATATATCCTTTACCCAAAACATACAGGAAGTAAATGCTACCAGCTATAACTACCTCCTCAAACAGATAACAATTAAAGAGACTCCATAATAGTATCAATCATACCTGCAATGATTTTCCTACAGGTGATGGTGACTAACCTAAATTTCCACTGGACCTCAATTTACCATTAAGATAATTTCATGCAACACCGGCTTGGAAGGGACCAGCTAATGCACTTGGTTTACTATGAACATGGCTAGATGATGCCAATGTCCTTCCTCCAGTTCTAGATCATAACTCGAAAGTAAAGAAGACCTGTTTGTTCTAGAGTAAGAGTTGCTGCTCCAACAATAGAAATCTCAACATGAGAAGTCATGATATCATCGATCGCACTAACTGTGAAAATTCACAGTACATTCTCATCGATTTGCTTTCCACTGTTTTTTTAAGAGAAAGCAACTGATTGCTTCCCCTGAAGGCCTTTGGAATGATTATGGTATTTAAACCAATAAACAAATGAATAGCCAGCAATAGGAGGTTAGGAGATCAGGTTCTTACCTTAACGATGCATGAATCGAAGCATGACCAGATGTGCTCATGTCCATCCCCAAGAAAGGAGCCATAGAAACACTTAATGGTTCTGTATCTTGCTTTTGGATTAGTTTCTCCATCGTATCAACAAGATAATACCCGGAATTGCATGATCTCATTTCAAAAGTATAGCACATAGGCTCATGAATTTCCTAATCAAAGAATGATATGATATGGTAATAAAGGAAACGTTGTTCTCTACGTTGAACAAAACTGTGGCAAATATAAAGGGGAAAGTGCGAGCGCGATTGGATATCGACAAGAGGGGGAAGGGGGGATCGCGTGGAAATCGCAGCAAGAGGAAGGGAACATCGTACCTCAAGAAAATCTGATTCTTCAGATTCTTCACATGCAAAGAACGGCGCACTCAATGCTCTATTCACAATGCGAACCCGCACACGAGGATGACCTTGTCCTTTTCCATGCGAGGATGGACTCGGATCGCTAGTCCCACGTGCTCCGGCGAGCTCCGACAGCGCTTCGACGAGGGAGATGGAGGAGGAGGAGGGGTTGTTCTAGGTGATTTGGGTGCTTTAGGGAAGAGGGGTTTGGTTTTATGGGTCCTAATCTGGATTTTGATCAGGGTTCAAATCTGAATATGACTTGTACCCGGTCTCACTAAAATAGTCATAACTCGAGCTTCCGAACTCGGATTCTTTTGCATTCATGTACTCAATGGAAGGTCTTGACGAGCTCTACGTGATGGAATGCTCAAACAGTTTTTTGGATACTATACAAAAGCATATTTCTCAATTTTAGTCCGGATCCAATTACGAGGGGTTTCACACCTACGCATCAGTTGTAGGAAGCTTGATGTATGCCATGTTATGCACAAGGACAGATATCTTCCATGCAATGGGAGTGGTAAGTCGTAACGAATCCTGTTATGGAGAGCAACATTGGAATGCGGTGAAGAACATCTTCAAGTATTTTAGATGAAAGCAAATTACATTTTGATCTATGGAAATGGTGATCTCCAAGTCTTAAGATACACATATTTTGACTTCTAGTCTTATATTGATGATCGATTTGTGTTCATGTTGAACGATGGTGTTGTGAGCTAGAGAAATAAGAAGCATAACATTACAATCGATTCAACAACAGAAGTCGAATACATTGCAGCATCAGATGCTACAAAGGAGGCGATGAGTGCAAGTTCATCATGTAGTTTGGCATAGTTTCCTCCGATACTCTCATCCTGCTACTCTACGATAACATGGGAAACATATCTGAGGCAAAGGAACCCATGTAGCATCAAAAGAACAAGCATGTAAAAAGTAAATACCACATCATTCGAGAGATACAAAAGCATGGTGACATCATAATCATCAAGGTGGCCCCTGCCGACAATGTTGTTGATCCACTTACTAAACTTTTGACACGGAAGGTTTTCAACCAGCATGTAATGAGTATGGGTTTAAGGATTGTACCTGAATGGTTCTGAGGACTAGTGGGAGATTGTTAGCCATGTGAGCTCGAAGCGAACCATTCCTATAATAAATGTTATTGTAATGTTTTGATATATCAATAAAAGTTATTTGTTTCTTTCACTCCTTGTCTTAAAAGTAAATGAAAGAATGCACTATAAGGTACCTTAATATAATTAAGGTTATGTACCATAGCCATCTTAATGATCATACAAATATTGATTCAATTATTAAATCATAGAGGCTAGTGCTTGAATGAATATCTAAAGAGTTAGATTGAGGACTCATCAAGCACCGTCAAACGATTATTAAGATATGATCTACAGCTTGAGAAGGAGATGCCAATCCTTTCTCTTTTGGTTGATATCTGACCGACCTCTTGATGAAGGTCCTCTATATAGGAATAAAGATCCAGAGGTGTCATATTAATTAGGTCAAAGAGTTGACTTAAGGAGATCGAGATAACCAATTCTTGTGTCTTATATTGTCACGATATAGGAATGCATCTTTTGACCGAAGAAAGATGTATTGATATATGTTTAAGTATGTACATTTGGCAGAACATCGACGAGCTGGTGTACATGTAAGGGCATATGCGTAATACAATCTCTCAAAGGGGTCATACATGTTCACTTGTGAATCAGAATACATGAGGTATCGGGACCGATCAAATTCCATGCAGGGTCATCTTGCTTTGGAAGCATGACAAGAATTTGTAGGTATGATATATTATTTTGGAAAGCATGTGATCGATACCAACTCCCAATGATCGAATGAGAAACTTAATGATAAAACCCTAAAGATGACAGTGTAAATTTATCTTTATCTTCGGGTTTATTCTAAGTATTCCAATATCTAGTATGTATATGTATTAGGAATACGTGAGGATGATGTGATCATAAACGATTGTATAGCCACGATGCTTCCATTCCGAGGGAGTGATGAAACGGGTCTGTATTTTAATGACTCCTCTCAGCAGAGAAGTAATCTAATCTTGATCCAAATGTTGGACAGTGGTCTGAATGTGATTCAGATGCAATAAGAAGATTAGATAAACTTCTTTGATTTAATCAAACATCTATGAGAGGTCCCCGAGATCTGGATTTGAGATGTGATCTCAATATCCAAGTCCCTATGCGTGGAACGTACAACCGCCATGTCCTTATCTCCAAGTATCCGCTGAGAAAGCATATTATTCTTGAAAGAGTCCAAGAATAATTACATTGATAAAAGTTTATCCAAGCATTGAGAAATGGATAATTAAATGTGATTTAATTATCATAAATGATGTGAATGTGATTCATATAATTTAGATGCATGAGAATGATGGTCCAATATAATTAAATGAGACTTAATTACTATGGATATGAATATTGTGGATAACACTATCCACATTAATCACATATATTATAAATATTATTTATAATATATTAGAGAGAGATATTTGTAAATAACATTTATAATTTTAATGTTGATGTGAATTGAATTCACATTGGACATTTAATTGAAAATTCAATTTACATTAATTTTGGATTGTGAATGTGATTCACAAATTTTCAACGGCATTCACAATATAATTTGGAATTATTTTGTAAAATAATTTACAACAAATATTGTTGTAAAATTATGGAGAAAATAATATACTAATAGATTTCATGAAATAGAAGAGGGGTGCTCCCTGCCAAGTAGGGAGGGTGGATGACCACCAAGTCCTAACTAGATTAGTGGCCGTCCACCCCCTTATGAAAGGATGCTTGCCTCCTTACTATTTCTTCAAGGCTTATTGATTTAATTGAAATTGATTTATATTTATTATTATTCAATATATTTTTAATTTAATTTGATTAATTGTTACTGTATTTTTACAATAAAATCATGACCATTGAAAGAAACACAAATCAATGTCAACCCTTGGATTTGTGTTATCCATGGATTGAGATCCATGGACTCCCAAAATATTATAAAAGAAGAGGAAACCCTAACACTTCATTTTACAATATTTTGAATAGCATATCTCTCTCTTTCTCATCAGTGTGCATAAGCCCTCTCTCTCGCTCTCCTTAAAGTGGTCGTCTACTTTAAACCCTAGAGAGGATCACCATCATCGCCACGTCATTTTGTCTCCACTTCAACCGCTCATGGATCTCCGTCTCCTTCGATGCATCTCGCTCGTGAAGAAGAAATCGGATCTCTTGTGACGAGATCAAGAGATTCGCCTCTTGGATCATCAACTTGGATTGTGAGGAGCATGTGTATCATCAACGCGCTAGCAAGCGTCTTCTCCGTTGGATCGGACTTGAGACAGGAGGTTAGCAACCACAAGCATGTGCACTATTAGTTGATTAGTCTCTTGAGAATTCGTGGGCAGACATCCAATTTATTATGGGAACAATGGTAAATGATTAACCGTAGTCAAACTAAAGTTACCATCCAGTCAATGACATAAAAGAAAAAAGAAACATGGATCGTAATCAACTAATCGCCTAAGTAGTTGTTCATCGTCGAGTAATTTCTTGCATTGTGGTCGATGTTATTTACCCAGTTGCAATTGATCTAAAGTTTCGATAAAAATCTCTAATTTTATGAAATAAAAGTTAGTTTTAAAAGTCTTACAAAATTGTAAAACTTCTAAAACTAAATATCTCTCAAATGTTGTTTTTAACATTATTATATCTATCCAGTAATATCATAAATTTAGATTTTAAAATTATAACCTTACACTGTAACTAAAAGTTTAGCCTAAAAGTTATAAAACAATGAAAACAGTTATTAAAGATATCAACGCATTTCTAAAAATTCCAAAGTAAATTTTAGTAATTGGAATTAACTTAGATTTCGCTCCCATATTTTTCCCATTAAGAGATATGGGTATCTCTTCCAAGAACTCAAGCATCTACAAAATTTTGCAAAATCATAAATTATCTATAAAAATTGGATTTGTCATCCAAAAGGGATTGACGGCGCAGCTTTTTGCCTGTCTCCGAACAATTTCATTGTAATTTGTTATCCGTATGTGAGAGCATAATATAATCAATGGAAGATGGAAAGTCATGCTCCATTGTGAAGTTTCATTCGTGTTTACTAATTATAAAATCATAAAATTTCATCTGCCTAACTACTTTAATTAACGTTCACAAACTAATTAGAAATCGAGTAAAAAATCATTTTCCCCTGGAAAATACACAAAAAATTGATATTCCTAATCATTAATTTGGCCTCTTTCTACCTAACCTTAATTGAAAGATTGCCTTCTTCACGATCTTGGATCGGAACAAGATAAAAAAGATTTAACTGTTTTGATTATTCGTTTCAAAAGTATTATAATAATTATAATTCTCGTTTCTTAAGGAAACGCAAAATTCCGGTGTCAGTACCATAAAAAAATTACGAAGAAAATGGGCGAGGCTGCATGTTGATTGCTCGCAAGGGGCAGCCCCAGTTTTCCATATTAATAATGCTATTATTACTTTGGAATAAAAAAAGGTAACCTTTTTGGAAAAATTTAATACTCCCACGATGATTTTGTTTGCAATGTTGTCAAATAGGGAGAATAATAATCTTATACAACCCTAATGCACGAGAAATAATGAAGTTAAATCTCCAACATCCAATTTAGAAAAGGGTTTATCGGAGTTGTCCTGTCCCTATTTTCTGGTATTTTTTATTTTTTTCGAAAATAAAGTTATGTATTTCCATCATTATATCAATCTAATATGTCATCCAATTTCGTTAGAAACAAAGACTCATATGCTCGTCGTCTAAAAATGTAGATTGCATCAATTTTAAGACCGTTAAAATTGCATGTTCTATATATAAGGGATGGAAGTCTCTATTTCTGATGATATTAGAATGAAATATTAGAAAGATATACTGATAAAAATGCGTAGCTTTATTTTAAAAAAATAAAAAAAATACTAGAAAATATAGCAGAGGTAGCTACGTTGGTTGCCCCAGAAGGCAACACCATTTTTCCATTTAGAAATGATATTCTAATCTTTGTGAGTGACAATAATATGATGCTATTATTGTTCTTCCCCAATAAAAAATTGATCCGAGCAATACTAATTATTCGTGATTTGTTTTGATGATTCCTGGATTTATGAATGTAGTGTTCAAAAAGATCGATTTTGAAATTCAAAAAGGACTAACGGTGCAGCTTATTGTCCGCTTGTTTCTTATTTCGATGTATTCCCTCTGTTTTTAATTCCGTGTTAATCCCATTTCTGGATGTAATCTTCCCTTTGTGATGGTTGATTTGAGCTAATGTCCAATTTTTATTGCATTACTTGTACTCTGCCCTCTCTTTGATGGCTAATACATATCGCTCTATTGCCCGATAAGAAATCGAGGGAAAAACTTGGAAGGAGGGCATTTTACTTCCTTCTTTCAGTCTAGTAGCTCTGCTGTGCTGCCCTCACATCACTGTGCATGCAGCGGCGGCGCCGCCGTCCTCCCTCGGCCCGTAGTAGTACCAGCCGCCATTCAGATGTGGCGAGTAAGAGCAGCACGGCGGCGCCGCGCAGTACCCATAACTCAAGCTCGGGTACACTGTGCAGTAGCTCGTAGCGCTACTCGGTGGCGGCACGTGCGCATCGAGCGGGAACACGCTCGTCGGCGGTTTCCTCTCCTCGGAATTCCCGTTGCTCTCCTTCGGCGCCTTCTTCTTCTTGGGTTTCCCCTTACCGCCACCCTTCGCGGCCGACGTCTCCGCTTCCGGCTTCGGAGGATCCATCTCCTTCGGTTTCGGAGACTCCGCATTGCTGTTGGGCGGCTTCTCTGTTCCGTCCTTGTTACCGGCGGCCTGTTCGACGGCTTTCGTGGTGGCGTCGTTTTTTCCATCCTTCTCTGTGGTGGCGGGGACGTCGTTCTCGGATTTCTTGATCTTGACCTTTTCTTCCTTATTCCCATCGGGCAAGGGCGTTGCCGGCAAGAGATCGGCATGCTTCCCGTTCTTCGCGAGCTTCTTGATGATGACTGCCGCATCGACGTCGCCGATCACGGTGACTTTGTTTTGCTGCGAATCGACAGCAGTAATGTAAACCCCTGCAGGCAAAACAAGTGGGTATTCTACTCTAGCAATCAAGACAGTACTATATCCATGAAACTCGAACAAATACCGCACCTTCAATGCTCCGGAGCACTCTCCTGACCTTTCTCTTGCATCCTTCGCAGTGGATCAACACCTTCAGTACCCACGTCTGTTCATCTCTGCAGTTAGGACTATGATTAAGCGAAGCAGATCGAGAGGGAGAAATTGCTTACTTGGTATTTAAGTGGTTCTGGTGCTTTGTCCGCAGAGGCCATCAGCTTGGAGGGAGGAATCGAATATGCGAAGACCCTACTGTATGATGCGGGGAATGATTAGATGTTAGAGATGAAAGCGGCCAAAAAGGGTATTTAAATAGAAAAAAAGAGAGGAAAGATTACCCAGGAACAATTATCTTCCGGGGAGTTAAAGAAGGCAATATCTGCTGCTCATTTCTGACAGTCTCATGCAGATTCAATGCGTTCTTGCTGATTTCCTCTTTCTACGTATTATTCCAATATTAATCTTCTGATAGCTGTTACTGCTTTCATATTAATCCTAACCATATATACTTGCCGGTGGTGGTGCTGGAAGGAATCTGGAATAGTTATGGATGATCCATTTTGTCAAATTTTCTCTAGCTGAAGATAATGGTGCCGATGGTAATGCCAGCCGTGTTGTATGAACTCGTCGTTAGATCTGTTCGTAAATGGCAGTAATTATTGTCACAGATCTGGATATGTCATGTATCTTTGCAACAAAGTTGCTGACCACTCCAATACTATTGTACCATCATGTTGGAGCCTTTTGCTTGGATCTCTTGTCACAGATATAAATCTTTGCTTAAGAAAAATAATATATGAACCTTAATACAAGAAAAAGTTTGTAAGAATAACGACAGCGCTAATTCTGGGAAAGTTTAAAAGAGATCTGATGGTAATAATGATGAATATTTTCCACTGAATTTATGAACAGAAGATTTCTTTCTTTTCTTGTTCCATCTGCATGCAAACATCTTAAAATCATGTACACGTATAATTGGTTGTACTATATGGGTTATAGCTCACGTTCCCGAGAAAAAATGCGAGGTTTTGATTGGAGCTGAGAAGCACAAAAACTCGGGATCAATGTTAATTTCCAAGCATATGCACTGCTTGCATAATGAATCATGTAATAGTAATGGCAGAAGCGGAGCAAGACAAAGCCCATCGGCGATTTCTCTCGTCCTAAATTTCTCAGACAGTGGCAGCAACTGCGCAAGATAGTCCCTGATGAACAGAAGTGGTAGAACAACCTTCAATCCTTTCCAATATGTCCTCTAGAGAAGAGGGTAGACACAATGGCAGGCCTATCATGGAGCAAGTAGCCTTCCAAATCCCGAGGGCGACTAGACACCGGAAGAAAAGATGGTCACGTGATTCCAGCTCATGGAAACAGAGATAGCAAGGGGAATTGCATGTGATCCCATACTTGGGGAATCTATCCGTGGTGGGCAAATGGTTAAGGATGGCCCTATAAATTGTGCACGAGTGCTTCGGGACAAGCCCCTTAACCCAAACTCTCATGGCCCAAGAGACCGGAGCATCCCGAGGGCGGACCAAATCGAAGGGTGCAGAGAAGGAGAACCCTCGTCCAGATGGAAGCCAAACATAATGGGGGGAGGCATCGTCCACAACTCCACGAATAGTGACGCAGCTCGAAAGAATTAACTTCCAGATGGGGGATGCCGATGAAGTAGGAGACCCCATACAAAAAGAATTACAGCATATGGAGGAATCAGAGGTGAGAATCCTCCAAGCCCAAGATATCACCATAGCTTTATAAATGGAGGCCACAGAACAAAGGCCCAATCCACCCTCCGCCTTAGGGAGGCAAAAAGTATCCCAAGCGATCGCATGACACCCGTAGCCCCTCAAAAAATTTACACAAAGCATATCTACCTTTCGTGTAGTGAGTGTCAGAATAACAGTGCGCGCTGCCCGATTCTGGACCACACCGGTGATCACGATTTCAACAACTATAAGTAGCTGGCAAAGGAAAGAGACTTTGCTTTAAAGCAAGGCCCTCACCTTGTCCTCCAGCAATCTTGCAGACGTGGAGCGATCATAGGAGGAAGCCAACGGCAAGCACAGGTAAGTAGTAGGAAAAGAGTGACGAATCATTCATAGACGAAGGCATGTAGCAAAGTCATCCGAGAAGTGCAAAGGTCAGAAAATCTTGCTCTTATGGGGCTCATATCTAGATCAGACATGGAGTGGAATGCATTAAGGATCTCGTTAACAACTAGTAAAGATTCATACAAGGCCTTACAAAAGAATAAAAGATCATCAACATATATGATGTGAGTGTGTGCCAAAGAATGCCTCATACGTAGTGGACGCAAATGCTCACGGGCCATCGAGTCTTCCACCAAGCAGGAGAGAGACTCCATGCTCACCACAAAGAAGAGATGACTAAGAGGGTTATCGTACCTCAGCCCCTAGTACCCTGAAACAATCCATAAGGAGAGACATTCACCATCAACAAGAATGAGGTAGTGGATATGCAATCAGCGATCCAAGTGAGAAAATATTGCCCAAACCCCATGTTTCCTAAACTCTGCAAAAGGAATGCTCAATAGAATCAAAAACTGTTGGGAAAAATAAGAGTTATATTTATTCGATGAGCTCTAGATACTCTTATATAGGGAGAGGTCTATGGGCAAATTACATAAGGTAAACAAATAAAAAGATAAATAGATAAAAGATACAAGAGCATAAATAAACTTCTACGCTCCTCCTCAAGATAGAGCATAGATATATATCATGCTCATCTTGGATAAGCACTTTTGAAAGGGACCCCAAAGCAAAGCTTTAGTAAGAATATCTGTCGTTTGGTCTCCTGAGCTGACATGGGTTGTAGAAATGTAGCCCTTCTGGATCATATCGCGGATGTAGTGGCAATCAACCTCAATGTGCTTTATCCTCTCATGAAATGCATGATTATTTGCAACGAATAATGCAACCTAATTGTCATATTGTAGCGACATGGGAAGAGGGACATCTATATGTAGATCTGTCAGAACTGCGTGAACCCAAATCACTTATGCACGTGCTTGGGCCATAGCTCTATACTCTGATTCAGCACTGGATCTCACAACTATAGTTTTCTTCTTACTCTTCCATGAAACAAGTGACCCTCCAACAAATATAGCAAAACCTGATGCTGACTTCCTATCCAGTGGGAACCATGCATAGTCTGCATCTGCACATGCTGAGATAGTAATAGTGCCCTCCTTCCTAAATAGCAGTCTTGCACCCTAGAGATGACTTAAGATATCTTAGTATCGTATGTATAGCATCCATATATACCTGATGAGGTTGCTCCATGAACTGGCTCACTTTATTTACTGCAAATGAAATATCTGGTATGGTAATAGTAACATAAAGAAGCCTCCCTACCAGTTATCTATATATCCTCTTGTCAACCTCCTCAGTATCATCATCATACATCTTCATGCTTGGGTCCATGGGTGTAGAAGCAGGTCGACATCCAAGCATACATGTGTCACTTAACAAATCAGTGGCATACTTTCTATGAGCCATCACAAGGCCTTTCTCAATTCTAGCGAACTCCAATCCCAGAAAATATCTGAGTCCTTCTAGATCCTTGGTAACAAACTCACGACCCAAGAATTCTTTTGCTCTTCTTATTCCCTGCATATCATCTCCTGTAATAAGTATATTGTCAACATACAACATAATGACAGTCGTACCTCTGGATGTCCTCTGTACAGAGAGAGAATGATCTGCATTCGACCTTTTGAACCCTTTCTTCTCAAACAGGTCTGAGAGCTTCTGGAACCAAGCTCTCGGGCTCTGCTTTAGGCCATATATTGCCTTATGAAGTTTGCACACCTGTACACACTCCCTCTCGGTAGTGAACCCAGGGGGCTGCTGCATGTAAACCTCCTCCAGAAGATCTCCATATAAAAAGGTATTTTTCACATCCAATTGAAAAAAAGGCCAATCTCTAATGACGGCAACAAATAAAAGGATCTGTAATGTAGAGTGACGAGCAAAAGGAGAAAATATGTCAAGATAATCTACCCCGTACATCTGAGTGAAACCACGAGCAATCAGGCGAGCTTTGTACCTATCAATATTGTCGTCTGCATTATGCTTCACTATAAAAACCCACTTGCAACTCACTATAGATGCCCTAATAGGGGCTGGAACAAGGCTCCAAGTACCTCTCGACCGAAGGGCGGTCATTTCTTCCTCCATAGCCAGACACCATCTACTATCAGCTAATGCCTCCTGATGAGTCCGTGGAATGTACACATCGGATAAGGCAATGACAAATCTCTTGAAGTCCCATGTCAGACGCTCAAAGGTAACATGAGAAGCAATAGGACATGAAGCATAAGACCTCTTCTGTTTTCTTAGTGCAATAGGCAAACCAAGTTCTGCATTAGCCGTACCACCTTCCAAATCATCCCCTACCTGCTCATGCTGAGAAGTGTCGTCACTCCCATCAATAAAACTAATAATATCATAATAAACCCAGGGCATGCTTGATGATTGACCATGATCATGAGCAGGGGCTGGTGGTCGACTGTAGTGGTATGGTAGAGGAGGAACCAAAGAACTGGAAGGTAGTGGAGGTGGTGGTCGTGGTGGTGGTGGCGATTGTTAGGAGGTATTGGTGGTGGGGATGGTGGAGGTGGAATATAGATCTCATCAGTAGTGGTTGATGGCACCAACATGTCACATGTAAGAGAGAAGAACATGACATATTTAAAAAATGTGACACCTGCACTGACATAATATCTTCGACGCAATGGATCATAGCAATGATACCCCTTTTGGGTCATGGAATACCCGACAAAAACACATTTGACAGCTCTAGGAGAGAGCTTGTCAATCCCTGGTGATAATTGGTGAACAAATGCAACTGACCCAAAGACACGAGGAGTAAGGGAGAACAATTCCTTGTCAGGAAAGACAAGAGAGAAAGGTATCTTCTCCCCCAACACGAACGAGGGCATGCGGTTAATGAGATAACATGCAGTGAGAACCGCATCGCCCCAGAAAGAGTGTGGAGCACAACTCTGGATAAGAAGGGTACGGACAACAGCAAGAAGGTGCCGATGTTTTCTCTCCACGACACCGTTTTGTTGGGATGTATAGGAACACGACGTTTGATGAAGAATGCCATGGGATGAAAGAAATCGAGATAATGTATGAGTACAGAATTCAAGGGCATTATTGGTTCGCACAATCTTGACAGAAATTAAAAAAACATTTTCCACTTCTTTAATAAAATTCATAATAGTGCTACTCGCTTCAGATGTATTCTTTAATGGAAAGACCCAAGACAAATGACTAAAATCATTCACAGCTACTAAGTAGAACTTCTGTCCCTGATGATCGGAAACACGACTTGGACCCCAAATATTAATATGAAAACACTCAAACGGAGAGCTACTGCTTTGACTCTGATGACTAGAGAAGGTAGACCGATGATGCTTCCCTAACTCACAAGCTTCACATTGAAACGACGAGCGAGATGGAATTTGAGGAAGGACTTGATGTAGTTTCTGAAGCGGAAGATGACCGAAGCGCAGATGCCTTAGAAAAGGGGAGACAGGTCCAGTGGAGCAAGATGATGCTCCAACATAAGGTGTATTGACCAGTCAATACTATCTGCCTTGCTCATGGCCATGTCCAATCACGTTGCCCGTGAGAATGTCCTGAAATACAATAGATGATGGGTCAAATATTGCTCGACAATGTAAATCCTTAGTGATCTGACTAATTGACAGTAAATTCATTGAGAAATTAGGAGCATGAAGCACATTCTGCAACTACATAGAAGGTGTTAACGTAATTTGTCCCTGTCCTGTGATGGGAGAATGAGTCCCATCTGCTATGACGACTGTCCTTCCTGGAGCAACTTTCTTGTAGGATGTGAGTTGGTGTCTATCTCCACACAAATAATGTGCGGCACCTGAATCTACAATCCATTCCAATGTACCTGAACCCTGGTAGAAAATATAAATATGAGCGCTGCCTGAGGTACTAGCTTCTGCAGTAGCAACGACGTCCAAGTTGCTTTCTGAAGTAGGTGAAGGAGTACTAGCTGGAGGCATGATATCTCTCAATCGAGACACAAGGTCATCATATCGTGGATCTACTGCATGTGTAGCGCCCTGATGCTTAACTTGTTCTGCTGCACGGGCAGATGCTGGGAAAACATGCTTGGAGTAGCACGTATCTTCTGTATGACCAGTCCGATAACAGTAAGTACACGGTGATCCACGACCACGACCACCCCCACCACATGGTACTCGACCACGAAACTGAGATGAATTGCCTCTCCTACAAGAGGCTGTCATAGCAGACGAATTAGGCACCGTAACTGGACTCGATATGTTGATTTGGCTCAATCTCCAAAAGACCTCCTCCATGGGAGGAATGGTAGCATCTGCCAGAATCTGAGATGAAGTCGCGTCATACTGTGAGTCAAGAGAGGCTAGAAACACTCCTACCATTGTGGCATTCCGATATGTCTTCAACTGCTTTAGAGTAGCTGTGAGATGCATGAAGTTATGAAGCCTCTCAAACATTCCCCATAATGCAGTGTAGTGGGCATGCAGGGGTCGATCATTTTACTTTATCGTGAAGATGTCATGCTAGAGCTGTAGGATTTTTGTCTCATTCTTGGCTTGAGAATACGTGGTAGCAAGAATGTCCCACATGGCTTTGGCAGTGGGTTGGTGCAAGACATCGTTAGAAATATCCAGCATCAGAGTACAGATAACCAGACCTGAGCATAAGCGTCATCAGCCTCCCATGAGGCATACAACCATGTCTTCTCTGTTGGCTCGTCCTCGGTAAGAATATGTTTCTTACCCATTGATTTCATTAGGCTCATGAACTGCATGGCCCAAAACTCGTAGTTGGATCCATCCATCTTCGCAATAGGCGCAGGACCTAAGGCGCCTCTTGTGGGGATCTCTACCTTGCTTTCTGACATTGTGACTGGAGAGAACTAGGGTTGTAGAAAAGATAAACTTTGGTCGAAACTGACATAAAGAAGTTTCGTTGCATTTGTAGACCTCACACAACCAAACCCATCAACGTGGGGACGCGGGCGAGAGTTTAGATGACGGGGACACCCTAGGGTTGACCGAACCCTAGGGCGTTGAGCAATGCATAATGCCTAAGAAGATCGATCCCTAAGGCAGTGCACGGGGCCAAAGGGCGGCACGGTCGAAGGGCGACACCGAAGAAGGTGCCTAATGGCGGCGTCGAATGTGCGACTCGCGGGGCCGAAGGGCAAAAGGATAGCGTGGCGCCAAGAGTGGTGCCGAAAGGGCGACGTGAGAGGGAGAGAGAGGTCGAGCATGGGGCTTGGCGGTGGAGGGTTAGGTTTAGGGTTGGTACGAGAACTTCGGTCTAGGATTGCCGCTCTGATACCATGTTGGGAAAAATAAGAGTTATATTTATTCCCTGAGCCCCAGACTCTCTTATATGGGGAGAGGTCTATGGACAAATTACAAAAGGTAGACAAACAGAAAGATAAATATATAAAAGATACAAGAACATGAATAAACTTCTACAAAAACCTTTGAAATATCAATTTTAAGACAAGACAGTGAAGAGTTTGCCTTCCAATCGAACACAACTGCAAGTTCTTGTGCAAGGCGCAAGCTATCTCCAATGGAACGACCCTTGATAAAGGTCGTTTGGTTGGGAGATACCAGATCAGAGAGGACCACCACAAGGCGGGTTGCCAAGACTTTGGAAAAAACTTTACAACAACATTGCAGTAAGAGATTAGTCGGAAGTCCCCAAGGCCACTAGTAGAGGGTACCTTGGGAACAAGCGTCAACAATGTATGGTTGACCTCTATGACCAAGAAGCCTCCTTCAAAAAGAAAAGCGATTGCCACACTGAATTCCCCTTTGATGAGCGACCAATGATGCTTGAAAAAATCAATGTTGAACCCGTCAGGTCCATGGGCCTTGTCTGGGGAAAATGAGCGCAACGCGTTCATAATATCCACCTCCTCAAAAGGTCGTTCTAGCCATAGTATTTTGTGCATGGAGAGCACCATCTTTGGAGTGGGTTGAGGTACCAAAGAAGGGCAAGGAATTCCCGGGCTTAAGAGAGCCATATAGAACTCCACCGCAGCTACTGCTACCAAGGTCATCTTATCAATCAACATGGCATCCTTATCGAGGAGAGTAGAGATGTTGTTCCTCATAGAGAGAGCATTGGTGGAAATGTGAAAGAAACTTGTGATCCCTGATCCCAGCTAGTAAATATGGCTTTTCTACTCCATGCGGATTCAAGATCCATGTCAAGTGCATCGAAGTGGAACTTAGCACCAACTTCCAATGACACAATTTGACCACATTCTCTGTCAGCATTGTGACACAAATTTAGATGATGTTGGATCTTGAATCTTGGATCTCTCTTCTATCCATTTGACCACTCAAGGTTCCCCCACCACTCTATGTCACAAAAGGGAGGTCTCTTGAGTTTTGGAAGGAAGTCAATCTATGGGTGGATAGCATGATCAAGTGAGATACTTTGACTATATATAGAGAGCAAAAGAAGTATCATGAAGGACAAGAAAAGTGATGACATTGTATTTAAATGTTTTTTCATTGGAAATTCAGTTGGCACAAGAGTTAAGCAGTAGAAGGAGACTGTCGAGCGGGAAATGGAGAATGTAAGCAAGTGTGTTGAGGTCTTATTCAACGACTTGGTGAGGAAGAAGGAACTTGGTGCTAACATGTATCAGTACCGGGAAAATCAAGGCAATAAGATTCTTACAAATATATAATAAATAAATAATGACATTAAATCAAAATATGATCAAAACATGAAATGTTGGAAATTAAAGTACCTTCAACTTTATATAAGATATATACATTATGCCATTTAAATATAAATAATATTTAAAAATGATAAATATATGAATATAATACTTATTTAATTTCGTTATTTTCACACATGACTTATTTATTTTATATCTTATTAATTTAATATTGTAAGTGACGAATACAATAATATTTTATTATATTTAATGTTTTATTTGTATTACTAATATGTATTAAAAATATAAGTATAATTTAGATATGGATTATTGTTATTTAGTGTTATATTTTTTGTTTTTTATTTACAAAGTAAAATATCATATAATGATTATAAATTTAAATCACATCAAAAGGAATTGCATATATAGTATGTACATTTTTCCCAAGTAAGAAACCCAAATGTGTTAAAGTTCCAAATCTGATTTTTTTGTCGATTATGCAGCCTTAATCCAATTTATTTTTAATATTTGGAATGTTCTCCAACATAAACTTTACACTTAAGTAGATTTTCTCCCAAGTCTATATGTGCAAGTTATTGGTCATAAAAATTAGGTATTTTACCAACCAAGTTTTCAAATTCCTTGGTATATTTACAAGCTAGAAATTATGTTCTATTTTTAAAATTTTCTTTGTACTTTTATGTACATGTTACCAAAAAGAATAAAATTAAAAAGAGTTAAATAAATTCTCTAGAAAAGTTTGAAGATTGTTCTTATATATATATATATATATATATATATATATATTACATTTGTCTCATGGGGTCTGAAAGGTGCAACTCACACCTTTAACCATAGTATCTTACATCATTTTTATAAAATAATATTTAATGTATATTGAAGTTCAAAGGAAAGTTTTCTCAATTTAAAATTTTCTATAAATAATTATGAGTTTGAGAATTTACTAATAATAATCATCATCATTTAAGTTTTCTTCCTTGATTTGACATCGATTATTCTTAATAGGACTTTAGATTTTATTATACATTGTTATTTGCATCATGGAAAAGAATTAGTAAAAAATAATTAAAGATAAGCTGTGAATAATTGTTTAACATTTTATGTACAATCAGCCTTCTAAATTGAGTTATGTACACTTTTAGTTATTTTTGGACTTTCTTTGTATTACTTTATCTTTCATTACTTGTTATTTTGTCAACCAAGTCAGGCTGACATGGTCTCTGGACTGAGGTCATAGATATTTCTTATACCTGTATTGTTTTGGGTCTTTGCAAGTCCATATATATATATATATATATATATATATATATATATGGGAATAAGGAAGCTGCACCCGGTGGTGCAGCCAACTAGGTGCACCCAGGTATTTTTCTCCTTGGTTTTTTATTTTTTTGAAGGAAACTTATGGGGGATTTACTTAGTTTATTATGTGGAATATGTGTTTCAAATTTCATGCAAAACAAACACTCCTATCATGCCCATCTAGATATGGTTAATTTCAATATTTCTGAAACCGTTAAAATGTCATAGCCTTGATGGAGATGATAGAAATGTCGAATTTAGTTGAAATTGGTATGATATCATGGTGATATATAGTGATTTAAATCCCCCTAGGTTTCATTTCAAAAACATCAAACATAAATGAAAAAATACCTGGGTGCAGCTAAGTTAGGTGCACCCCTGGGTGCAGCTTCCTCAATCCCTATATATATATATATATATATATATATATATATTCATCCTTCCATGTTTCTTTTTCCTTTTCTTTTTCTGCTTTTATTCTTTTTATTTTTTAGCGCTAAAACATGTTCTTATCTTTTAAATATTTTTTAATAGATGAGAATTAGTGCATATTTACATACACTTTAAATAAATTGAAATGATAAAAGAGGTGCATAAGGGATTCATCCAGGTACTAGATCTCTGGTTGCAAGTAATGAATGAATCAACAAGTGGAAGACATGAACATGCTTGATTGTGTCAAGTCTCTGGATCATCATTACATATACTTAACAAGAATCCTAGAATTACTTAGTCACGTTTATAAATAATGAAAAATAATCACCAGGACCAATTGGAAGATACGTGGGATCACTTATTTATACCAACAATTCTCTACACCCACGTTTAACCTCCTACCAGGCCAACCAAGGCTATAAAAGAGCGCGCAGATTAAAACACCTCTAGAATAGGAGATTAATCCTTTGTAGATAAAGACGCGCCCTTTACCCCTCTTGATTATGTAGAATTTATGTTGTTTGTAGTAGGTGATAAAGATAAAGTAATCAAAAATTAATGTATGAGATTAATCTCGGTGGTAAGTTATTTATTTTACTTGGGCAATTCCTAATGTTGAACTCAAGGAGGTAAAATGTGGGTTTACTTGCAATTCAAATAAAATAGTAATTAAGTTTTTCAAATATATTTGGATCTATTTGGTCTGTGAATTTTTATTTTTAAAAAGGAATGAATATTAAATGTAAATGAAATGCGGATTAAGGGAAGTTTTACAGTTCTTCGATCAATTGTGTTTAATATCCAAATGAGCTTAAACATCAAGTTCGATATTTTTCCCTTAAATAAAATACGATGAACAATGCAACATGTATTTTTGTGGATTTTTTGATGCATAATAAATTAAGTATACAATGATGAACATTTTATCTTTTTCAATTTAATGGATAGAAATGCAATATTTTGAGAAATAAAAATGGGATATGCAATGGATAATGAAAACATGTTACTTTATTTTTTGGAATTTTTTAGAATCAAGATGTGAACGAAACAAAAATGTAGTTGCACAGAAACCCTGTTGCACAATTAATCAACTTTTAACCATGTCGATTATTTAAAAAAATCGAGAAAATTTTATATGATTAGTGGTCAAAGATGTAGAAAGGAGTATTTTTTATTTTCAGAAGATATTGCAATTTAAGCCAATTAAGATTAAATAAGTAATTCACAAAACAATTTATCCAGGTGACAAATCTTGATGAAATTCAATGAACTAAACGTAAAAAGTTCGCTCTCTGAATTATCTTTCAACTGTTATGTTTGCACAATTTTACGAGAGAATATGAATTTAATATGAATTAAGTACTCTCAGAATCAATGTATCATGTAAAATTTCATCAATAATCCAACATATGACAGTAAATGCTTACTATATTAGGAATGAAAGAGCATAAATAAGTCATCAAAATAAGATAGGAATCATAAGAAATAGAGCTATGGTTCTTAAGATATGGGTAATTAAATACATGAGCCTAAATGTAAATAAGAATAAATAATATAAACTTCTATTTGTCAGGAACTGCTTTGTAACATGAAGAAAGCGACAGAGATCAAAGTGAGGGCGCTTCTGGAATTTAGATTTCTTGTTGGCGCTTTTGCATGATTATCTCAAGAGATGGGATGTATTTGTAAGAGCTTCGAGGATTTGTATCATATCACGTGCATGTCTTGGGATCGTGCGACCTGTGTAACATTAGGGCCCCTTTGGTTAATGGGGTACCCGATGTATCCGGTGTATCCCCTTGCAATTTTGGGTTGGAAATTTATCACAAATCAATGTCATATCATATCACATTCCTTATTCCAACTCTCGTAACCATCCAAACACCTACTATTCACAAGTAGATATCCCAACCCACCCCATCCCACTAACCAAACAGGCCCTTAGGATCATAAAAGGAATATAAGAATCGTAATGTGGGATGCGGTGGTGGTTTTGGACATCCGTATCCGAAGTTTGTCGGAGAGATGATACCTTCTACTCCCTGACTCCTCTTCACGGCGATAGTGAGGGAGCACGGATAGTGTTTGTGTAATATCTATACTGTCAAACATAGTACTACATTTAAAATTCACAAAGTGGAGATGTATTTATTAATGGGGGATTATTACTTGAAAATTTAGGGTTGAGATTTTAGGTGGTTGTTAACGGATGTATTTGGGCTCAAACCCAACAAGTTGTCAAGGTCATTTTTTCTCGATAACAGAACGGAGATCTAAGCTCGGGACGTTGTAAATGATAACCGAAAGAGATCCCTCTGATAGTGAAAAAAGCTACCCGAAAGGACTTAAGTGGGGAGTGTGCAGCCGCCACTATCATTGAGAATAAGTGATGGGTCATGCCGCAGTGACGACGTTGCAAATATAAGTGGGGGAAGTCGTAACACCCCAATCCCCAAACATGGTCCCACATCTAAAACTCACGAAGTATGAATGAGGTTTATAAGTGGTGGGGAATATTGCTTGATAACTTGGGCTTAAACATTTTGAATGGTTGTCAACAGATCTAATTGGACCCGAACTTAACAAGTTGTCAGTGTCAACTTTCTTTGATAACAGACCGGAGATCTAAGATCGAGACGGTATAAATGGTATCGAATCCAATTTCCCTCTGATGGTGGAAACGACTATCCCGATAGATGGAACCACCCCTGCAAAGAGATATGAGAAAATGCTATTCGGAATGTAAACCCGCATTGTCATTGGAAATAAGTGATCGGTCATGCCGCAATGAGAACGTTGTGAATATAAGTGGGAGAGGTTGTAACACCCACACCCACAAACATAGTGCCACATCTAAAACTCACGAAGTGTAGGTGTGGTTTATAAGTGGTTGATGCTACTACTTGACAACTTGAACTTAAATATTTTGGGTGGTTGTCAACGGATCCATTTGGATCCGAATCCAATAAATTGTCGGTGTCAGTTTTCTTCGATAATGCTTCGAAGATCCAAGCCTGAGAAGTTACAAATAGTATCAAAGCTAATTTCCCTTTGATAGTGGAAAGGACTACTCGAGAGGTTGAGCTACTCCTACAAAGAGATAAGAGGAAATGGCTACCCGAAGCGTGTTGCCGACACTGTCATTAGAAATAAGTGATGGTTCATGTCACAATGAGGATATAGTGAATATAAGTGGGAAACATTGTAACACACATACATTCAAACATAGTGTCACATCTAAAATTCACGAAATGTTGATATGATTTATAAATGGTGGGGATTACTACTTGACAACTTAAGCTTAAGTATTTTGGATAGTTGACATGGAGATATACTGAAGGTGATTATTGGATTCAGATCTTGGAGGGTCTCTCCGATGATCTTCGCCTCAAAGTTTTGGCGGCCAACCTCGAGACTTATCTCTTCTTGTAGAAGATGTAACATGACTCGTCTGGAACAGATTTTTGCCTGGAAAGGTAGAGCTGTCGCTACCGACCACTACGACCTCTGTATCTCTCTTTATCGATCTGAATGAAGCGATGGCGGATGCATTTGAACAAAGGGAGATAGTTAACTATATATGAAAGGAGAGATAAATTAAATCAGATATTAGAATAGAAGAAGATCTCGGAAGGGTTCTTAACTGGATTCAAAGAGGGATTAGGCGATTGGGGAGGGGCAAGTAGAATAGATTTTTAAAAAAATATAGTGTAGAGAGATTTTTTTACTTAAGCTACAAAATTTATTTTGACTTCGTACCATATCATTTTTAAATATATTAAATAACTTGTTTGAACATATCACAATATTTTTAAAATTTTTGAAAAGAAACCTCGAGTAATAAAATTATTCATAGACTTTCTACGTCGAAAGTAAGATTTGGATAAAAAAGTTTTTCATATAAAATTATAAATGTAAGTAGTCATTCCTCTTCTTTGTATCATCTTCTTTGTAATTTAGAATTGTTCTTTTTAATTTAGAATTGTTCCTTAAAGTGACTTTTTTAAAGCATTCTACGAGTATTGTGTTTAATATCTAGATGGTGATTACAAAATTCTCTCTTTTCTATCACTAATGCGGTGCATCTAATCAAGTTTTGTTATTCTCTTTTTCCTTTGACGTAGATTTGTTGGCATAAATGCAAATATATGGATACATATGGATAAAGATATAAGTGTTATTATATCCTTATCCATTTTTACATACACATATGCAAGCAGTTACAGATATTGACGAATATAAAAGGAAAGAAATGGAGCTGCCCCCCGTAAATTTTTTTATTTTTTTATTTTTTTATTTTTTTGAAAAATATCATCATATATATTCTTTTATATATCCCTTCAATATGCCATTCGAATTTCGTCAGAAACAAAGACTCATATGCCCTCTATCGAGAACAGAAATTTTTAACGGTTTAAACATTGTTGTAATCGACATGTTCTAGATAGAGGGTATAGAATCTCCGTTTCTGATGAAATTTGAATGACATATTGGAAGAATATATAGATGAATAATATTATGTATTTTTCAAATAAAATTAAAAGGGATTTTATCACTTGTGCCCCTCCGAGATGTTGCAATATCAGTTATGCCCCTATCTTTTTGGTAATATCAGTTGTGCCCCTCAAAACTTGCTCCGTCATCAGTTGTGCCCTTCCGTCAGATTGACCGTCTATGAGTTGACTTAACCATGGTTTTTTCAAACCTTGGTGCAGTTAAGAGGGGTATTATTGTCCAGTCCTCTTCTTCATCTTCTTCCTCCATTTGTTCTTCTTTCTTTTTCTTCATAGTTTCTCTCTCTCAGTGACACCTCTCTCTTAATCACTTCACAACTTCGTTTCTCTCTCTGTAGTTGACATTCAAATCCATTCTCTCATTGTATATCATCAAAATTCTCCATGTTGCTACGTAATATGTAAAAAATTTTGATCTGCTTCCTCGAGTCGAAGTTTTATGATGTGCAGATCTGCAGCTGTTCAATGCCTCGTATTTGCAATTTGAGATGCATTTTCCTCCGAGCATTGATTCGCATTTGTTCTGGAAATCTGAAATGTTGCTAAAAGTACTGGTAACGGATTCGCAACAATCGTTTCATCAGAGATCAGACATCTCTCTGTTCTACCATACCTCCATTGGCGAATAGAACCGAAGCGAATCGGTCGTCAATAGCCATCTGCCGGATACCTGCATATCCAAACCAGCAGAGAATCTCCTTCGACATTGGTCGCACCAGTATGAAGGTGCGGGGGTGGGGACGGCGCCGGGGAGGGGAGGTTGGCAGTGCGGGGCAGGGGGTGCGGGGTTGGGAGGGGGTGCAGCCCAGGGAGAGGGGGAGCAGGGGGCGGCGTCGGCAAGGGGAGGAGATGCGGGGCTGGGAGGGGTGCAGCCCAGGGGGAGGGGGCACAGGGGGCGGTGTCGGGGAGGGGAGGGGGCGACGCCGGGGAGGGGAGGGGGCGGCGGGCTGGGAGGAGGTGCGGGGGGGAGGAGGTGCGGTGCCGGGGAGGGGAGGGGCTGCGAGGAGCTCGGGGCGGAGAGGGAGGAGGAGGAGGTCGGAGGAGGAGGAAGAAGATGGGAAGAGGAGGAAGAAGAAGAGGTTTGGGAAGAGGATGAAGAAATGACCATATAACCTTTTAAAAAAAATAATTCCGCTTATGTCCTCAAAGTTAACGTCTGTTTGCACTGTACATGGACGGTCACTAACCCGAGGGGCACAAGTGATAAAATAGCAAGTTTTGAGGGGCACAACTGATATTACCAAAAAGATAGGGGCATAACTGATATTGCAACATCTCGGAGGGGCACAAGTGATAAAATCCCAAATTAAAATTATTTGCGGAAAAATAGCTGGAGGGGCAGCCCCATCAAACCCAATATAAAAGCTATGTTACATCTCCTTAAAAATGTATAAAGATGTAAAAAGGGTACCAATCGCATACAAATATTCCATATATTAGTTTAAATATA
The DNA here is from genome assembly GCA_037367405.1 of Ottelia alismoides. Lineage (NCBI taxonomy): Eukaryota > Viridiplantae > Streptophyta > Magnoliopsida > Alismatales > Hydrocharitaceae > Ottelia > Ottelia alismoides. The sequence continues at coordinate 197,574 of JAZKJV010004203.1, read as the reverse complement.
CATATATTATGTGGAATATAGATGCTATAAATATAATAGTTATATTTATAATTCTCCCAAATATGATGAAAGAATGTATAAAACAATAGGTTTTATCATTTGCACCCCTTTAGAATATACAATATTAGTTATGCCCCTTTCTTTTTTGTAATGTCAGTTGTGCCTATGTATTCTTACAAAATCTATAATCTTACCCTTTTGTAGCATCAGTTATGCCTCTAGTTTACCTTGACAGAACGACAAAACTTCAGTTTGCTAAGAATACAGGGAAGAATTTATATTACAAAAAAGAGAAGAGCATAACTGATATTGTAAAATCTAAGCGGGATATAAGTCATAAAACCCTAAAATTATGTTATCTTCGGTCAAAATAAATTTACAACTATGTTTATGCATAAAATTTGATATTCGGATACATATGCATATGTTTGATGATATCAAAGTGATATCCTTATCTGTATCCATTTTTAAAAAGGAGGAGAATATGTGGGCTTCAGCCAATGTAGTAGAAATAAAAATTTAAAAATGAGAAGTTGAAAAAGAGAGATAGGATATTGGGAGATGTGGGATTACACCCTCTTGCTCACGCCCATTATTTCAAACACAATTAGAATTAGCCAAATTTTTCAGCTTTTTAAATTGAAAAATATCACAATCTCATGGCAGGCAATCTCATTTACTAAAAAAAGGGAAGGCACTGGGTCAATCCCATTTCTCCTAGAATTTAGGGAGGGAAGACGAGGAGTAACGGGAGGGAGGCATTGGCCTCTGTCCTAAGAGTTTGATAATGATTGGAATCATGAAGATCCAATTTGGGTTTGATTGCAAGTGATATATTGTGATTTGTATATGATGGTTTAGGATTAGGATTCAGTGCGTAGGATTAAGGGAAGGGGATGAGGAGTGGGGGAAGAAGAAGAGTATAAGGAAGAGTTGACTTAGTCAACAAAACTCAACGCATGAAATAAATAAATAAATAAATAAAGATCCAAGAAAATATAAAATGACTCAAAATTAAAAAATACTTAAAATGAAAATTGTAAATTATATGAATTCTACAATGTTCATGAAGGACTCAGATACAAATAAGATCATATACAAAGGGTACGATTTTTTGATGATATTTTATAATATATAAGGAATCGATTTTTTTATATTTTGTATTTTTTATGTGAAGAATGCATGCACACAAAAATTAAACATGATGCAAGATGATGCATAGGACAAAAGCTATTTTTTATGGACTTAGAAAAGGTCAAAATAAAATTGAAAAGTGAATTATGTATAAGTGAATTAGGTCAAAAACACAATGTCATAACTGATCTTTTTTTCTCGACTTTTCAAATGTTTTTAGATTTGTTTTTTGTAAGTAATTAGAATTTGTGCCAACTTCAATGGTCTGGCAGTAGTGCAGGGTGGCTACCACTCAAAAGATCAAGTTCAAATCCTCCCTTGTAGGGGTTGCATTAGGTAGCTGACAACCAACGTAAAAAATCGGATCTTCGACATTTATTTGAGCAAGAATCCATATAGCTGACCCTACCTAAAGTAGAAGAAGGCTTTGTCATAATTAATTAGTTATAAATTGGACTAATTAAATAAATGAAAGGAAATGAATTAAAAAGAGTTAGTCATGCGCAAGAAATGATAATTACAAGTTAGTCAGTTTTATAGAATGCGGGTTTAGGGTCTAAAATCTAAGTTTCACATAGGATCACCAATCGCTTCAAATTTGATCTTGTTTGTAGAGAATTTGATGAATATCAATTTAAAAGTGAGTAAAGTAAAATCGGACATTGTATGTGAGAGATATCTTGTGACATCTGCTCTGAAATCCGGGTTACCCATTTACACGCATTTACAATATTATACATGTAATTGATCGCATTAGGTTACTGAAATTTGGAGAAAGATTTTCGCATTTTGAATGACAATCACATTTTTAATAACAAGCTACATAATAACAAGTGTGTCACCAAATTCATAGTTGCATTAATTTCCATATATATTCATGTAATAGAAGAAATTGACAATTTGTACATGTATCCCAAAATATATAAGAGAAAGAAAAGTCATTACATTATCTTGTACAAAAACTATAACATGTGTACCGTCGAAAGCAACTGCGGAAGTCCATGGTCCAGCTGTCAACCTACTGTAATGTAGGTGCTTTACCTACCATTCACGTTGAGAACAAGAGAAATGTCAACAAAGGTTGAGTACAATTTGAGTTATTAAAAATAATTCAATGGTTTCAAAAGAGAGCAAGTAGATAGGGTTTGATATTAATTTTAACAAGTTACTTGCATGGAAATTGATTTTCAAGTTGTTTTGTATGTGAATCCCTTGTTCACCCATCACCACTTAACTTTCCATATATAACATTTTCGTTTATTGAATATATGATCTAAATGCAGATTATCATCTTTTTATCAGATATAACTCATGTTGATGGATCTTGAGATTGTAGATGATGAGTTTCTAATCTGATCTTTATCTTTGTCTAATTTCTCAAGCCTAGTATATACTATGTGATCTTGGTCTAAGTGTGACCTCACACTATGACTTTAAGGCGTGAAGAATACCTTAGGGTTGGGGTGCCTCTGTAGGCATGCGGTGGAGTATAATGCATCCTAACGAAGTTCCCAACATGTCCACTAGCATCTCCTAACATTCGTAGTGGTAGTTCAAGATTCTGATCTAATGTAGATGATTAGTGATGATTGATAATTTCTGTCTCATGATCTTTTCCTCGTCATGACCTACTGGCAGAACAATAAATAACCTCAATAGCAGTTCCAACTCAATTGTAACTAACTCAACTGTAGACAAGCTCAACTGTAATCAAATTCAACTATACCTGACAACGATTTTTTCTTCGCCAGGATCCACTGGCAGGACAGTAGCCAAAACTCAAGCGGTGAGGAAGCCTCCTAAGAGACTCTTTTGTCCCGTCCTCACAGTGGAAGTGTGGTCCAGAAGAGAGAGGCACACTCCAAAACTATGCCCCGAAGACGGGTGGAAGAGACATTCTGGACTAAGTCACTTCAAAACTGGCCCGACCGGTATGGGAAAAAAAGCTTAAAAATAAAATCAAGGGCCCTCCTACCTAAGTACCCTACTGAAATAGGATCAGCGGAACTGGTTAAAAACTTGGATCCTAACGAAACGTAAAAACATTGCGAGCTCACGTAAAAATCAGTTAAAGGATCGGGCTCCTAAACTCGCACACTAGGTGGCCACTGCCCTGACTGGGCTTCTTATCTCCCGCATAGTGGAGGGAAATCACACCCTTAGGTCAGGTGTAAGGGTCACCATGACCGGTACTAGTAATTATCAATCATCATTGATTCCCAATATTTTCACTTGTTTGACTACTCATTTCTTTCTTAATCCCTTCTATGGTTGACTGTACAGATATAGGTCCTTTATCTATAATTTTATCAACATTGATCTTGTTTGTAGATGATACTCAAGGATAAACTGATTGAGGATTAATAGTTATAATGATCGTAGGAAATCACTTGTTGACTTTATAAGATAAGGGTATTTCTGATATGTGTATTTCAAATCTCTTCTATAAGATCATGATATTTAGGCTAATATTGATCTGTTTTTAGGCAAACTACTTGCTAACTCCCTTGTGTTTCGTCTTTTTAAAATCATGGATGCTAGAACTAATTGGTAATCTGAGATTTGAGTTGATTTCATGCCAAGATACCTAACTTCTTCATTTTTTAAATAATGATATTTGGAGATACTCATTAGATCTTAATTAAGTTTAATTCTATGTAATTTCTCCCAAATATTTTTACCCTTAAATCATGAGATTTAGAACTACTTATTAAATCTGAATTTAAATTCAATGCTATACAAAATTCTCAAATCTTGTATATCTTTAAATCATGAACTTAGTAGCTAAATAAGTGATCTCAATTTGGGTCTAATTTTGTATGTTGATCACCTCCGAATCTCTCAATTTATGCATGAAATCTGTAGCTACTTGCGGTTTGATTTTATACTTATATCACGTGTAATTTATCCCTAATCTTTCCAAATTTAAGCACAAAAATTGTAGCTATTGTGGTCTAAATTTTAGACTCAAATCATATGCATTTCATCCCGAATTCATAATTTAGGTATGAAAACTGTAACTATTGTGGTCCATATTTTAGACTCAATCATATGCATTTCATCCCAAAACTTTCACAATTTAGACATAAAAACTGCAACTATTGTGATCTGAATTTTAGATTCAAATCATACACATTTCATCCTCAATCTTTCGCAATTAAGGCATAAAATCTGTAGCTATCATGGTATGAATTTTAGACTCAAATCACATACATTTCATCTCCAATCTTTCATAATTTAGGCATAAAAACTGTATCTATTGTGGTCTAAATTTTAGACTAAATTCACATGCAATTCATCCTTAATCTTTCGCAATTAAAACATGAAATTATAGCATATGATGATCGTAATTTATATCTACATGCATGCAAATTCTTATTTTTTTAAACGTCATAATCTGGAGCATATGGTGGTATTAATTTAGGTCTAATAGCATGCAATTTACCACCAAATCTTTAGTTTTTCAAGATGAAATCAGTGTTTAGTTTACGAGTTTTGAACTTGGATCTTAATTTACATGAAAGCAAACAAGATGAGGGAGATTGTACCTTGAATTTCTGAGATTTGGAGATCAAATTTTGCATGCAAGATCTCCAACCAAAGAGAGGAGCAGCAACAATGATTACGAGCAGCGATACCTCACTTGATTTTCAATTTTTTTTGGAGGAAATGGGGCTCACAGTAGCAAGAATAGATGCTGGACAACAGCTACTTGCAGCATAATGGCATCAAGATGGTTGCATGGGAGGCTCCAGCATCTATTGGCTTCGTAGGATAGGGTAGCAGCAGCTCCCAGCTGCTTTTGGATGTTCCAGCAACTGTAGGGAGCAAGGAGGGGGGGTTGGGGCTGCTCCAAAGCTGCTGGAAAGCAGCTCTAGTTGGAGAATGGGGTTGCAGCAGCAGCTCCAAAGAGAAGGAGCTGGAGCTCCCTTCGTTGGAGAGAAGTTGGGAGAGGATTTGGGGGTCTCTTGTGGGGAAATTAAGAGGAATAGAAGGGGAGTTGATGGTGTTATATAAACAAGAAGAGTTGTCTTTGAGTTCGACAAATGGAGAGGCATTGGGTTCTATGTGTTGGCTGCTGGTTTTTTTAAATCCTTTTTTAAACATTTCTCTCTCTTATTTGTAATACGAAAGTCATCCATACGTCCACCCTTAATCTCCGATTCTGATGAACATTAGCTTGGTTCGACCGTCTCTGATGAACATTAGCTTGGTTCGACCGTCTCTGAATGATGATCAAAATGAGTATAATATTCATATATTTCTAATCTGAAATGAATTCATATATTGTCGAGATACGGTCTTGGTTTTCGATTAAATTTTGTGATTTTAATGGTCAATCCGATTTACGAACGATCGATTTTGTTTTGTTGAGACAAATTTTATGACGGTCTCATTTTTTATGATTTTTGATTGTGTCAGAACTTTTCTGATGATGCGTTTTACGATGTAATCAATATTTGATCGATTGATCCCAAACGAGATTTGATTTACAATCTCTGGATCGATTCAACTTATTTAACATTGATCAGTAGTTTATGGGATCATATGAACCTCAATCGGGTCAGGGTCGGGTTATTCGAATCTGGGTGTCATATATCTAGCTTTATGGCATTCTATCCTTAAAACTAAGGTTTGGGTTTATTTGTCAATTGTAAAAGTTAGTATTTTTTATGAAATGAGGTTGGTGATAAGTAAACAATGGAGTTTGTTTCATATTAATCAAATTTAGCATGAATTTATTAAAATGTCAACATATTGTATAATATATAATTGCATTTCAGCTCAAAATTATCATTATTTCATGTGAATTTCTCCGTAATTTCCCAGATGAGTTAGTTTTCTCAAATTAATCCACTTTCATTGAATGAGATGATATCGTAATTTTATTATTTTATATGGATTTAATTGTGTTTTTCTAAAGAATTAAGGATAAATTTCAAGAATAAAATGGATGATTTTGTAACTCATTAGTATCCTAAAGAAGGCATCGAGCTAAACTCTCGAAGATATTGAGTAGACAATACTATATTGCGTGAAGCAGTTCAGATAATATTATTTATGTGTAAAGTACAATATACATATAATATGCAAAAGAAAGTAAAAAACACAAAATATATAACACTAAACACATGCATGCAAATAAATAATACAATTGTACTTATATCATATAGGTCCCAAAACCCACATTTTGTATATGACCTCATTCAAGATGAAACTACCTTCATTTGATAGAGAATTCTATAACTTGAACTTTAATGGTATGTATCATTCACATGCAGTAGATATCCGCCTCAAAATCTTTTTGGATTTGAGAATTACAGATAAATACATCAGGGATTTTAAGGCATATTTTTGTATTTTCCTTTAGATTGTGTTTTTACAAGATGTAAAAAGAACAAGTCAAAATGAGTTGAAACGATATTTACAGAAAAATAAAAAGTTTTGTGTACAACATATATATCTGGTTAACTGGGCCTGAAAGTTGAAACTCACATCTTTGACCTTATGATTTGTATGTTTTTTAATAAATATTTTTAATTACAGGTTGAAAGTCAAATGTGAGTTTGGCTAAATAGGAGTTTATTATAATTAGTTATAGATCAAGGAAATTTCCCATATTGGGATTCAGGTCTAGCATGTTCTCTTCTACTTTATACCTAGTTATTTTTTGTGGGATTCTTATAAATAAATACAAATATCTTGTAAATATTTAAGAAAAAGGTTGGTGAAATATTTTATACGGGTTCTCAGAATAGATAGGTAAAAATTGTACAATATATGAGTAGTATTCGTGCATACGTTTTTGTACAAAATTAGTCTTTTGTAGTTTTCCTTATGCATTTATTATTTCTCTATGCTATGTTGTTAATTGACCAAGCCAATATTTATTCGGTCTTTGGGTTAGGTTCAATATGTATATATTTACAAGCTTTTTCCTTCTTTTTATTCCTTATTTTTCATTTCTTTTTTATTTTTGTATGGAGTGTTAAAAATACATGTTAAATTAATATTTATTTAAATGTGTTTTACCTCAAATTTAGATAAATATTTATGGTAACCCCTATTCTCACTACAGGCCGGTGGTTTGAAGGGGACGGTCAAGGACCGTCCTCTTTGTAGTAATAAATGTCCCTTCTGATCAGAGGGGACGGTCTACGAACCGTCCCTTTTGTCACCATCTCATTTGCGTAGATGGGGCGGTTCTCACGAACGTCTCTTTTAATAAACCATTGGGGACGGTTGAAACCGTCCCTTTATAATTAACATTAGGGACGGTTACAACCGTCCCTAGTACCACGAATAGTAGGGGCGATTGTAACCGTCACCAATGGTTAACCATTTTGCGACGGGCACAGGACATGTGGGGACGGTTGTTGTCACCGTCCCTAATGGTCAACCATTTTGCGATGGGCACAGAAGACCTGTAGGGACGGTTTACACCGTCCCCATTAGGTCCTTCGGCCGATGTCAACCATTGGGGACGGTCGAAACCGTCCTGCTTGAGATGCAGAGGGAAAGGTTGTGACCGTCCCATCTAGTTTGGGGTCTATAGCGACGCCAACAGAAGCGTATACGGGACGGTTGTAACCATCACATATAGTCAGTCTATAGCGACGCCAACAGAAGCGTATAGGAGATAGTTGTAACCGTCCCATCTAGTATGGGGTCTATAGCGACGCCAACAGAAGCGTATAGGGGACGGTTGTAACCGTCTCCATTAATCTTTAAGCTATCCTCAAAAGGGAGATGTTTCTGTAGCACCATAGGGGACGGTTATAACCATCCCCAATAACCCCTGACTGGAAAAAAAAATACTAGATTCATGGTATTTTCTTCACGCTCCCTCTGCGAAATCAAATAACACATTCCATAAACTCAAATTTCAAGATATAAATAAGACACTTTATAGTTAAAAAGAAATTGTTTGTCAATACTACATAGTCTTAGGCACTACTAGAAATATTACAATAAAATGGGTAACAAAAAAACTAAAATTTACTACAAGCATTGTTATCTACTCAAATCCTTCACTCTCGTCGCTCTCGTCGCTCTCCTCCTCACTCTCCTCATCGTCGCCGAGACGTGTTGGTTGTACAGGTGGCGTGGCTTGACTTTGAAAACAGCTTTATAAAGGACATGGCATTCGCCATTTCCAAATGCATCTTCGTCATCTCTTGATCTTGTGCAGACATCTTTACCTTTACCTCCTGCAGCTCCCTCTCCATCTCTCTTTCTCTCTGGCTCCCTTACGGGGAAGAGTGCGACCCACTTGCACCACCCATTCCATACCATGTACGGATCATTTCTCTACGTCCTCCGCAATGGATGTGTCCACTGTGTTCCGGACCAGTGGCTTGACGGAATACATCATCGGCCGACAACGGGGGAGTTCTCGTCCCCGTGCTGTCTAGCGAGGAGGTGGTAGAGAGCCTAATCATTTCTTCCTGCATATATAAAAATTATTAATATTGTCGATATAATAACTTAAGTCACTATATAAATTAAAAATAAATATTACTTGCATGAATTGGTGCGTAGGCGTCATCAACCCACTGCACTTCTCCTCCTAAATCCCGGCTCTTGGACCCAGCAAAAACCTCTATGCGGATCATTTCTCGTTCGTTATCCATCAACTAAAAAAACATAAGAGAAGTTTTTAAAATAAATTCTACACTCGAACTTAATAATTCTAGAAATTTTTTAAATACTTACAAAGTCATCCTTCAATTGGTTGGTGTTCTTTCTTCCCATCTTATGGGTGGATCGAAAGCCTTTGTATTGATTCGTCGTATTTTTGGTAGAAATCGACTGAAATTAAACAACATTAGTACGAGCATAAAACAAATAAAAAGTAAACAATGTGTGTACCGCGAATTCCTCATTGGACCAAAAATTAATCAACTCCCTCCATTGTTCTTGTGTAACACCAGGTGGGACGTTCTGCACAAGCTGCTCATATGTAATCTGGGGGTTGTAATACTGAAGATGGAAAAAATCGTTAATATTAAATCTTCAGAATTAAAAATATAAATATCTTCGTACCTTCGCCTTTATGCGTCCCTTGTATCGACGCAACAACTCAGCAGCATGGGAGAGAATCTAGGAATCGACATGGGCATTTCGTTCTCATGTAAAGACAACCTTATACAACAAATATAATAAGCATTAGTATAATAACTTAATAAAAAATGTTTTTTGATTTTAAAATACCTCCAAATCAGAAAGTATGGCAGCCTTGACAGCATAAGGAAGTTGCTGAAAGTCGTGGATAGTGATGGGGACGCACGCACGAGCAACCTGGCCAAGGTAGCTCCGAAACTCCGTGGAGTTCTCCCCAACCGCATCTCCGCCAACAATAGGCACATGTAACGTCTGCCCGGGTGCAAGACGATCCAAAAATCTACACTGAGACGGTCCACGTCGTCTCAGGGTACCTCCACTACCTGCATCAGAAGAACCTCCCTGTGGCTGCTGAGGAGGTTCGGGAACCTCCCGAATACGTCTAGATCTAGGAGCTATCTGTGAAATTCAAAAGGAGTTATTTCAAAAAAATACATTTAGATAGATGACAATAAATTCAATTATTTGAAATTAAAAATAAAAAAAATTATCGGATATTGCTAGTACCAACGTCGTTGTCTAATACTTAATGGAAAAAATCATTGGAGTTATTTTGGTATGCAACGTCATTGTCTAGTGCATCTTCCTCTTCGTTTACATCGAAGAAATCTCTCGGTGTTGTTCTAATGGGTATCCATCCACTAACTGAGTTATCTGGAACATAAAAGACCTGTTCTACTTGACTGGCAAGCGCATACGACTCATTGGTTTGTAACCGACCTGTTTGCTTTAAAGAGAGAACTCCATTTTTATCCTTCTTGTAACCTAATCCAACTCGACCCACATCGAACCAGATGCAATGAAATAGAACACACCTTGCATCATGTATAAAACTGATTTCTAGTATATTAATAATCTCGCCATAGTATCCGTCAATTTCAGCATTGAGATCGGCCTTCACTACTACTCCTGAAAGCTGTGATGCTTTATTTTCATCGATCGATTTTTTTCGAAATCTAAATCCATTAACGATATAGCCGGAATGTGATACTACTAATGAGTATGGACTCCTGTGGATTATATCGAGATTCGTGCTTCACTGTTCATCTTTGGTAACTTTTAATAGTTCAATTTTATTCCTGAACCATTTCAGAAAGTCTGATTTGTTATTGGTTGTTGACTGAAACTCTTCAAAGAAAGAATCAACCTCGTCTACTTGCATCAAAATATAATAATGAATAAGGTCTCTTTCATCGTCTGAAATACTACGACGGGCACTCTTTAGGATAGCTCGTCTATTTTGTTGAAAAATCCAAAGTTTGTTTGGATCTTCTGTCCATAACTCACCATCATTATTTCGTTCGAACTGATCGAATCTAACACTCTTGCCATCATCCATATAGATGTCATAAAATGTGATACATTCTTCACATAAATATCCCTCGGCAATGCAACCTTCAGGTGTAGCTTTATTAAACACCATATTCTTTAATTTCCGTAGGTATCTTTCAATTGGATATATTCATCAATACTGCAGAGGACCACATATCCGAGCTTCGATAGCAAGATGAATAATTAGATTTACCATTATATCAAAAAATATAGGTGGAAAGAGCTGCTCCAGCTTACATAAAGTGATAACAATATCTGTCTCTAGTCTGAACAACACTTCCAGATCTAAAGTCTTCGAACACAGGACTTTAAAAAACTGACTGAGTTCAATTAGTGGCTGCAAAATATCAGGATGTACAACTCCTCTGATTGCCAACGGGAAATGAACTTCCATCAGTACATGACAATCATGACTTTTTAATGACGATATCTTTCTTTCCGCCATATTTATGCATCTGCTAATTTGAGAGGAGAATCCATCAGATACTCTAATTGATTTAATAAAATTGAGTATCTAAAGTTGTCAGCACTGGATAAAGTATGCACTGTTTCGGAAATTATTACTTTAGAATTGTCTGACTTAATCGGATGTAATTTGGGTCGGATATCCAACTATATTAGATCACGTCTGGCTTGCAAACTGTCTTTGACAGTACTAGAAATATTTAAAATTGCAAGAATATTTTCCATAACATTCTTCTCTATATGCATCAAGTCCAAGTTATGACGGACATGTAAAGTATGTCAATAGGGTAGCTCCTGAAAAAATATACTTTGTTTTCGCCATCCACCGGTTGCATTCCTCTTAAATAATCGGCCTAGAGAATAGTTGCCCAAATTTTTTTGTTCCATCCACATTGTGCTTCTTGATCGGCGATTCAAACTTAACCGACGTCTAAATGACTGTCCATCAAACTTGTAATTATTTTCACTTCTTAACCATCTATGACTTACTGATAAGAAACGACGATGTCCCAAATAACAATGTTTAATACTCGCACTTAGCCATGTCGAATGTCTTTTATCCATACAAACCGGACATGCGAGTTTACCTTTCGTGCTCCATCCCGATAAATTGACATATGCTGGAAAGTCATTAATTGTCCACAATAAAGAAGCACGCATTGTAAAGAATTCTTTCTTTACCGTTATACGTACTCACTCCAGAATTCCACATAATCTTTAGTTTATCAGTCAACGGTTGCATATATGTATCTATCACATTACATGACCCCTTAGGAACAGGTATCAATAAAGACATCATCATAAAAGAAGATACCATTGACATCCATGGTGGCAGATTATATGTAACAAGTATCACAGGCCAAATAGCGTAACTCGTACTCATATTTCCGAATGGATTAAAGCCGTCGGAAGCAAGACCCAATCGTACGTTTCTTACTTCTTCAGAAAATGATGGATACATTTCATCAAATTTGCTCCACTCCTCTGTATCTGATGGATGTCGCATAATACCGGTTAAATCTTTCTTTTTGATATTACGGTGGCATATCATCATTTTAGTTGTTCTTTCGTATGAATATAATCGCTATAATCAGGGAATCAAAGGAAAGAACCGTAAAATCTTCTCTGGTTTTTTCCTCTTCGAATCATTACTAATATTTTTATATATGCTACTTTTGCAGTCAGGACATATATCTAAGTTTGAATAATCCTTCCAATATAAAATGCAGCCGTTCGGGCATGCGTCAATTTTCTCGTAGTTCAGTCCAAGTGCACGAAATCTTGACTTAGCGTCCTTCCAGTCCTTTGGAAAGTTTTCTGGATTATTTAATAATGTCCTAATCAACTGTAAGACATCTGTCATCGTAACCGCTGTACACCGATTCTTCACTTTTATCTTAATCATCTCCAGAAGAAAACGTAATCGAGATATTTTAACTCATGAGCATAATGGCTTCTCTGCATCTTGTAATTTTTCAAGTAAGGTATCCGGAAGTGAATCCATAATTTCATCGGTGTCATGTCCTCGAATATTATCTACCATCTCAAATAAAGCATCGCGGTCATGTGTTTCTGAGACATCTCTTTTCAGTATCACCTTGGACATTACTATCTTCTTCTAAAATAACTCCTTCACCATGATATGTCCAATTCGTATAATGAAGCCAAAAACTATTGAACATCAAATGCTTGTAAACTATGGTTCGATTTTGGGTCAAAGTGTTTTTGCATCTTATACAAGGACAATGTATCATATCCCCTTCACCTCTTACGATATGATAGTGCGATTCATATCGAAAAGCCCAGTCTAAGAATCCGATAACTCCTTTGTTACATGTCCGATAGTCATCGAATCTTTTGTTCATCCAACTTTTGTCCATTGCCTAAAGGTAAGATCCAAAGTTAATTACAATAATGCATGGTAAGTTTCAATAATGTATGTTAGGTTATATTTTTTATCCTCTAAACTAAACTATTAAGCAATTAACTAATATTTTTTTTGATCAAACTATTTTTTCTTCCTCTTAACTAAACTATTTATCAATTTAAAAACTACATTACTAATACCTCTACTTTACAAAGATTAAACTATACTTTAAAAAATCTATACAATCATAAGCAAGCATAATATATTAATAAATTACCAAAAAATTAAATAAAAAACTTACATCAAAATAAGATGACGAAATCAAGGCGGAGGGAGGTGGGCGACCGGGCAGAGGACGATGGATGGACGGTGACGGGCGACGGGCGGGCGGGGCCTGAGGAGGAGGGCGAGAGGGTGATGGGGTTGAGGGGGCGAGAGGGCGGAGGAGGAGGGCAAGGGGGCGAGAGGGCGGAGGCGGAGGGCGAGCATCCGAGGGGCGGAGAGGGAGGAGGAGGAGGGCGACAGGGAAGGGGGAGGAGGACGAGAGGACGGAGGCGGAGGTCGAGAGGGTGGAAGACTGTAAAGCCTTGAACTTGGCATATCTCGGATCCTATATAATAAGATCCGGCTCGTAAAGAGGAAACCGACAGAATTTGTTTCGTGTGAATCGGACTTCGTTTCGATTTGTTATGAATTTCGGAAGAAAGAGAAGTAAGGAAGGCTAAGATGTCATTAATCCATAATGACTGTCATTAAGACTAATTAAACATTATTAAATAAATTAATGACGATTGAAAGCCGCTAATGATCATTAGTAAACACTAATCAATAGTTAACAAAAGATATGCGTAAGCCGCGAAAGTTAAATCGCGATTAGTGAAAGTTAATCACGATTAGTGTTAATTAAGCGTCATTAGCGAATCTAGAATCCTCTAGAATGTTCTAACTTAAGCTCCAAGTTTGGGATAAGTTTTGGCTAAAACCGTGGGCCAAAACCATGGGCCGCTAAACCATGGTTAAGGTCTAAACCATGGTTTTCTACCATGGTTAGTGGTTTTATGGGGCCTATAAATAGACCCCCTACCCATTCATTCTCTACAACTTACACTACCACCACCCCAAAGGCTAGGGTCGAGAGGTTGGGAGGAGGAGTGGGAGGCGAGGGAGGAGCGCTAGCGAAGCGCTGCCGGGAGAACGAGGAGAAGAAAGGTATGATCCTCTCTTAGTTGCTTCGTAAGCTAGGCTTTCAATTCATACTCTTGTTCTTCCAAGTTTTGTTTTTGATTCATATTTCTTTCCGATTCGTTTTCCTGTTGTGGTTCGAGGAGAAATCTGTGTAACACCCTACTTAGGTGCGGGCGGCTATGCACGTCAGTGACCTTGTGATTCGTCACACGTTCACTCATTTAAGACGCGTGGTGTCTACCGATTCTCCATCGTTTATGTTTCTATTCTTCGTATTATGCTTTTATAGTTATTTCGATGGAGAAATCTGTGTAATACCCTACTTAAGTGCGGGCGGCTGTGCACGTCAGTGACCCTGTGATTCGTCACACGTTCACTCACCTAAGATGTGTGGTGTCTACCGGTTCTTCATCTCTTGTTATTGAGTATATTCTTTCAGTTTCATTGTTATTTTCCTCTCGATTGATTTTATAGAGGAAACTCTTTTCGTTTTTATTTTGAAATATGTCATGATATAAGGGGAAACTCTGCCGAAATTTTCCGAGAAATATGTCCCCATATAAGGGGAAACTCTGCAGAAATTTTCCGAGAAATATATCCCGATATAAGGGGAACTCTGCCGAAATTTTCCGAGAAATATATCCCGATATAAGGGGAAACTCTGCCGAATTTCTAAGAGAAAATATGTTCTTGACGTTCTTCGTGTTCTTCGTGTTCTTCGCGTTCTTCGTTCATTCTTCGCGTTCTTAACATGTTCTTAGCGTTTTGATACGAAAAATGAAATTCGATCTTTTTTAGGAGCCTTAAATTAGCCTTTATAAAAACGAAACTCGATAAAGCCTTGCATACACGAGAGAGAGCTCGATTAGGTAACGAAATCCTTCTTTTTGCTGTTGGGTTTTCATACGAAATTATTGAAATTCTTGATTTAGTGTTCTTTGCTACGAAGAACCCTAATTTTGGCTATTTTTGAAAAAGTCTGAAGAATTACTTTTGTAATTCCCACTAAAATAAGATTTACACATCAAATTGATGTGTTGGCTCTGAAAGTTAGGGTTTGGGAATTAAAATAGGCATAAATAGGAGTATACATATGGTTATGAATAATATATATGTGAGTCGATACCAAGTATTGCGGTTTATGCAAATCAAAGACTTAACGAAAGAATTACATCATGTGAATTGGTGTGATTTGAGTTGGATCCTGAAAAGGATCATGTGTCACGATAAGGATGACTGGGAGTAGTACTACAGGTCGGGCATGCAACCTGTAGGTTGTCGGAAGGAACCCGTATTGGCATTTCCCTACCTAGGTGGTACACGGTTGCCCTGTTATGATAAGTGCGCACAAATTGAATGTTTTGCAACGCGTGGTACCGGGAGCCAATATATTCGGGTTGGAACGACGGAAGATGTGGTCGTGTCATGTGGAGGCACGAGTGGTTCAATAGCGGCTGGGTCACGATAACATGTATTTAAAGCCGCTAGGTTATATGATTAAATGTTAACCTGAGGTTTTAAGCAACCGAGTCCTTGAGGACGGTGTGCTCATTTGATTTTCCAGGCTGAGGGTTGAGACCCTGTTTAATAAAAGAAAAGGAAATTGTCAGGGTAGTATTGGAGGATTGGTTGAGGCGACGTGCGGCGGCATAAGCTTACCAAGATCAACACAATCTCCAATCCTGAAGCATCCACAGCTTCAGAGTCCAAGAATGGTGGGGTTCCCCTCGACTAATCCCTGATGTGGAATAGAAAGGAATAGGACTTAAATTAATAAAAAGGAATGAAATATTGTGATATCAAGTTTTGAAAAAAATTACACAATTTATTTGCTTTTCTCTTCTTCGTTACTTAGCATTCGCTAATTTTTATCCTATGATTTATGGAAAACTCAACAGGTATCGGTGAGCCATAGCAAGGACTTTAAAAATTCATCCGGCTTACATACTAGACATCCAGCCAGCCACAGTAGCTTTACTCTTTAAGGTAGTTAGTAATCTTTTGTATATTTTCCTTTCAAGCTGATGTACATATAATGGTTATAGTGGGACAATGTATCCTCTAAACTTTATTTTGTGAATGGAAAAGTGTTGAAATACTTTCTTCCGAGTATTTTTATTTGCAGTATATTTCTGAATGTTAGTTGTGATTGCTGAATAAATTATTGCTGAGTAACCAGATTCGGATATGAGAGGATCCGACGGCCCAGGAAACGGGATCGTTACAAAGACAGAGGGCGAGGAGGAGGCGACGACGTTGTGTGGAGGAGGAGGAGGACTTCGAGTGGAGGAATGAGGGAGATGGATTCCCCGGATCGGGTATATGACCATCAGGGACGGTCGTTCAACCGTCCCTTTTAAGAATAATCGGGGACGGTTATAAGTGGACTGTCCCCTCTGGTTGCAGATATTTCCACCAGCGTGCCAATTAGGTTGGTTTTAGGGACGGTTATGCAACCGTCCCATAAAACCAACTATAGGGGACGGTTACAACCGTCCCGTATAGTTTCGTATAAGCAACGGCCACATTGGACTAATGGGGACGGTTATGACCTTCCCCTACAGGCCCGGGTAGATAAAAAACCAACCTGGGGCTTTGCTAGTACGGGACGGTTATATAACCGTCCCTAAAGGTCATATTAAAGGCAACCGTCGCTAGAACTATACAGAAGGGACGATCAGCATACAACTGTCCCCTACAGTAGTATAGGGGACGGTTTCTCTATGACCGTCCCCAAAGGCCGTCCAGTTTGTAGTGTCTTAGACTAACTGCTCGATTGGCCCCTCTAGGGTCACTGCCCATTTGGACAATGCTTTGGTGAACTCTACTTGGTTATGTGTCTTCCCAACTATTAAATTGTGGTACTCGCCTCTCCATTTGAGTGACCATCTCCTGATGTCGATCACCTTTGGCCACACGACACCCTAGCCAAGGCCGTTTCAATACTTTGATATTGGGTTTGCCACTCGGGATATCTGAACATTGTCTCTAATGCTTGGCAAACCCTGATACATGGAAATCATATCTACCGCTTATCACACAAACTTAGAAATGTGAAGATGGCTCTGAAGGCATGGTTCAGAGTGGAAGCGAATATCTTCGATGAGGTCAAAAGTACATAATCAACATTGAGGGCTATTAATGACGCTCTCGCCGTCGACCCATGGATCCCTTATTTGCTCAGCTAGAGAACGACATTAAAACCCACTATGTGGGACTTGATGCTGAATCTGCTTGGAAACATGAGAGCCGTGTGGGCCGGCTTAGGATAGGAGACCATAATACAAACTTCTTCCACCTCTCCGCCAAGGCTCGTACTACTATAAACTCTATGGATGACAGATGCCTCGACTAACCGGCTATGGTGGCAGATGCTGTTGTGTAGTTTTTTGGTGATCTTCTTGGCTCTGGTCTTCCTCGCCCCCAACTCCACCCGCCCCCTACGCCCAAGATGGTCCTTTCTGATGTTGGTTTTTCTGGTTGGAAAGCCCATTAGAGGATGCTAAGATTCTCGAGGCCAAGAGATCCATCCCCTCTTCCAAAGCCTCTGGGCCTGATGGGTTCAATGGGGGATTCTTCAAACGACACTGATCTTTCATTAAGCATGACTTTTGTGAGGCAATTGCTTTCCTCAACCAGGGAGGAACCCACATCAAGGAACCGGATCAAAATTTTCTAACTCTGGTGCCCAAAGTATCCTCTCCAAATGCGCTCTCCGACTTTTCGCCCTATCTTATGCTGCAATGTTATCTACAAGATCTTTGCCAAGCTTTTAGCATCTAGCTTAGCGACCGTGCTCCCTCAGATTATTTCTCCCAATCAAATGGCCTTCATTAAGGGTCGTACTATAGGCAACAACTTGAGACTTGTTCAAAAACTCATGGCGGGCTTCAACATTAAGTCTTCCTCCAATCGAGCTTGTCTTAAGATTGACCTTTCCGAGGCTTTCGACACAATTGAACGTGATTTTATCCCGCACTGCCTAGATGACATGAGGTTTGGGACACGATGGATTTCATGGATTAACAACTACATCTCCACAACCAGTTTCTCTGTCATGGTCAATGGCTCTCCTCATGGCTTTTTCCGTGGTACCAAGGGTTTGCACCAATGTGACCCTTTAAGCCCCCTCCTTTTTATGGTGGGGATAGAGGCCCTCTCTATCTTGGTGGAGACCTATTGATAACGTGATCCGGACCTGCAGTTTAATATGTTGTCAGTGTAGAGAGAAAAGCTGCAGAGAGGGAACCGTGTTGAATCAGACAAAAATCTATTTTATCGTTCACTGCTAATTTTACCAGGTGAGTGTGCATGGATCGAACTCAAGGAGGCAGAATATTTAAACTATGGTCTTTGAGTCAAGGAAAGAATTCCAAGAAAATCTTTTTTTATTCTTGATTTTACAAAGGAAGAAAATTGAAAGGAAATACGGTTGAAAATCAACTCGAGATGTCGAAAATCAAAACAACAAAATAAGCGATGAAAAATACAGGAAAAGTACTTAAAAAATATCTTGGGTAGTTATCAAGTTACCCTAAAAAAATCGCGGAAAATATGAAAAATACAAGGTCCAAACAACCCCTACAAGCTAGGGGCATAACTGCAAAGAAAATATATTGTTTTTGTTACAGAAAGGTCCCTGCAAGGATTGAAATGAAAAGAAAAGTAAAAGAATTGCATTTAGGTCCCTACACGGGGACCTAAATGCAATTATGGAAACTTCTGGGTGGCTTTGAATATCAGGAACTCGCTAGGTTTAAGGTGCAAATCTTCCACCGTTTCGCAACGGACGGCTATGATTAGAATCTGGCATGCGATCCGGACCGTCCAAGTGCGCCACGTGTCGCACACCTGTAGCACATGGTGTTCTTGGGATGTTCTCCAGTTCTTGCGCATGTAGCGATGGGGCTTCCTTTTACGACTTTTCTCCGACGACTGACGAGTAGCTTGGGCCTCTAGCGGGGCCAGAGGGGTGACTCCTTCACCCCTCGCGCTTGCCTGCGGTGGTCCTTCTCCAAGGATGGCCGGAAGGTGATGCTCTCAGTTGATGAAGTTGGCGGTCCCAGCTCTGATCCTAGAGCTGCTAAGTTGTTGCGCCTTCTTTGATTGGGAGTTGCGTGCAGATTAAGAGCTCCATTTGTCTTGAATTTGCTCCAGATGAAAGTCGATCCTGCAAAGAATGACTGTATAGGCTCGATTTGCGAAGCAATCAGCCAAAGGATTAAGAATTACACGATCAAAATGATGATGTTTCCAGGAATATTGAAGAACAACGTATGAATGGGAAGAAAGAAGATGATATTGGAATTGCTTTGATTGGAATTCAATAGGGTGTCTAAGAAGAATGATTAGTGACCTTAATCACGTTTTTATCTATCCTAATCAAAGCACGAAAATCGAGAAATAAAACAATGAAGGGTGGACGAATTACCTGTGGATAGAAGGTATCGGACCTCATGATGCTCGCTCGACGGGGCGGCGTTCTCGAGCTCTACGCGGCACGGGGCGGCGATGCAAGGCTAGCTTTCACCTTGGAGCTTCTCCTCCAGCGTCCCTTTTCCACACGAGGCTGCTTGCGGATGTTGTCACCACCGTAGGCGCCCGGAATGAGGCGAGGAAGGAGGAAGGTCGGTTCTGGAAGTGGTGGCTTTCAAGTGGTTGGAGAAGACTATGTTGGTTGCACCAACTTTATGGATTTTTATAGGCGGATTGACGAATCTCTAAGGTAGATCTAAGGTTGGCGTGAAGTAAAGTTGTTAGGAGGAATCAATGGAGGGTTAAGATTGATCAAAGGCGTTAGAAAGTGATCTGGATAATTTGTTGAATAAGGCCTGTTCGAATAGTCTCTGCACCGGCTTCTTGGAGAAGAAGAGCCAGGTGCTGACGCGTGTCAGCACCTGGTTGGCCAAATATACAAAAAAATGCTTGTAAATTATGTAATAAATAATAAATAACATTATTCTAAATAGGTATAAAAATGAAAAATATAGATAATTAAATTATCCAAATTATGGTATAATTAATTTTTGTAAATAATAAATACTATTCGAAATATATATAGTATACTAATAAATAAGTATAAATAATACTTAATAAATAGGTATTGAATTTTTAATTCAATAAGTAATTATTTATCTATTGATTTCATATTTTCTTAATTATTAAAATAATAAATAATGCCTTTTATGAATTTTTGTGGATTTCGATAAAATAATTTAGATATATTAATAAATACAGGTATAAGTTAGACAGTTCAATTTCATCTATAAATTAGGGTTTTGGCTTTTATTAAAATAATAAAATAAACTCCAAAAATTCTGAAATAAATCATGATGAAAATACAATATCATGAAAATAATAAAAATTTATAAATTTATTAGAACTATAAATAACGTGTTCTAAATAAAATAAATAGCACGGAAACCCCGTTGTCATTAGGTCCCGACTTTTTGCAAAAAGATTCTGATTTTAATGAAATCACCTATATTAATTAGAGAATATTATTTTATGAACTTTAAAGATGAGTAGAGTGAAATTGGAGTTCGTATGAGGAAGTTATGACGTTCGAAAGTTGAGAATTTGACAATTTAAAAGTAGGATTTCTTGGCATATTTACAAGATAATATTTTGAGCTTATTTTTATATTTTTATACACCGTTTTAGAAATAGTTAGGAAAAGAATTTGATGAAGAATATGTTCATATGAATTAATTAAAAATCAATAAAAAATTGATAATTATTTGATAAATAGTGAATAATATGTGGGGTGTTCTTTAATTATTTTTCTGATTTTCTTTCCTTATCTCCCCCTACTTGTTTGTTTGTCGACCAATTCATGCTAACTTGGTCTCGAGGGTTAGGTTATATAAATATATCTTTCAGCTATATTTATATTTTCTGAGTTATAATGTACATATATACATATCTACAATATGCCTTCTTTTCTTTTCTTTATTTTTTTATTTTTTACATGTTTTTGATGCATAAAAGTGTATTTTATTAATGAATGGGATTTTGATAAAATGTGAAAATTAATGAATATTTGCATGTGTTTGTTAAGGATTTTAAGACAAAATGCGACGGAAATGTTAATGAATCATGGATTCATCACCTATGTTGCTAATGGAGCGCTCAAGCCACTAAGGTGTGGCTGCTTGTCCGCCCAACTCACTTCATATATGCTGATGACATGCTCTTCTTCTACAAGGCCACAACCACCTCCCTTTTAGCGGTCAAAGATATTTTGAATGACTTCCCTGGTGTGTCTGGGCTTGCAATGATTGCTGAGAAGAGCAAGATTTTCTGCCCAAAATGCTCTACAGTTGATTTTGGACGTGTCTTTACCTTGGATTGCTCTGACACTCCCTGTCCTTATCCTACTTGGGACTACCCCTTGCTTCCTCCTATGACCAAGGCTTTACGGTGCGACTACTCGAGGACAGGGTCAGGGCCTTGCTGTGTGGCTAGAAAGCAAGGACCCTATCTATGGCCGGTCGATTACAACTCTTGAAGACTATCATTACTGGCGTTGTTCTCTACTGGGCTGCTGGCATGATCATCCCGTCACGTACTGCTCGCATGGCAGACATGCTTTGTGCGGATTTCCTCTAAGACTACGGACTCCATGCCATTGCTTGGGACAATATTTGCCTCCCGAAGGGTGAGAGAGGTATGGGATTGCGTTCTGTGACTACCATTAGGTATGCTATGGTTATCTCTTCGTCGTGGAGGATCCTGAACTATGCCTCCTCCTTATGGGATAGGTTCATGAATGCCAAATACTTGCGTTCTAGCTCCCTCTCTGGTGTAGAACTGGCTGCTTCGGCATCTCCTATGTGGAAGTTAATCCTCTCCTACAACCCTCTTCTTCGGGATAGGGTCGGTGGCTCTCGCCCCCCTTTTGCGTGGCTCCCAACGGGGAGTCACCACTCTTTTATGTTAGCAGTTGACATTGTCCGTCCACGGTAGGATCCTGTGCCTTGTGTTAGGGGGCTGCCCCCAAGTATTGCTGCACTCTCTACAAGGCCGTCCTTTGCCGCCTCCTCACTACATATATGCTAGCGAGACATGGGATCACTGCCCATACCTCTTGCTACCTTTGCAACAACGCCTTGGAATATCTGAGCCACATCTTCTTTGAGGGCCACTTCACTTTCGAAGTATGATCCAAGACTTGCTCCACTTTTGGGCTAACGACGAGTGCATCTCGCAACCTTACAGAGATCGTGGCATGGATTAAGTGCACAAACTCCCCCGAGATCTGACAACGAATTGGAATTGCTCTCGCCGCGACGGTCTAGGAGATTTGGAGAGAAAGGAATAGGCGGTGGGCGAGTGATAAGTTCTCCTCCATTTCATCTATTATGAACAAAGTTGTGACTAATACCACTATACTTGGAAGCTAACCGTGAGCCCAACGTTTTGTTCTCCTCAAACTCATTTTTTCAATTTTATTTTTTGTAACCAAGGCCTGAATCTTCCTTCTGTAACTTTACTTATTTTCATACCAATATACGGAAAACTTCCCACCAAATAAATATTATAGACATAAATGATAAATGAGCTTACTCGAAATTAACCCCCGGCCTAGGGTCTAAGACACCGCGCTTGGTGTGGACGAGGGTTTTTGTTCCTTCCGTGAGGTTTAGAAATCACACAGCTCCCTCTCATCTACCACCAAACTCAAAAAATGGCTGCCGCTCTCTCTCGGCGGTTCCTCTGGTCCGTAGCCTCCCGCCGCGGCCCTCCTCCGCCCCTCTCCTCCCTCCGCTCCCTCACTACAGACACTACCACGTCCTCCAACGCGGAGCCCGATGCCTATTTCGATCTCGACGGCGGACGCGACGGATCGGATCCCTCTGACGCGGACGCGCAACAGAAATCGCAGCAGCAGCAGCGCCTCAACTTCGAGAGACCCCTCGAGAACGGCCTCGACCACGGCGTCTACAAGGCGAGCACCCCACCTTTCTATCAGAGCACTGTGAGGGTTCCGGCGTTCCTCCCCCGCGGCCTGTTTTGAGCCGAAGTTCCATACCGGGAGATTTCATCGATACCATATAGTAACGCAAACGCTTCCTTATAGTCTGATTACGAAACTTCGGTCACAGTGCGTTTCAAACCTCTGTGTTTTGATTATGGTCGAATTCTTCCATGGTCACGACTCTATCGAATTTGTCGCTTTCCTTCCTTCGTAAACTAACCTCTACGCCTTGCGACGTCGATCCACTATTATTTCAGCCTCTACGGTACCGATGTCGGAAAACAAAAAAAAAACAAAAAGCTTCATCATTTCGCGTGAAAAATGGATTAAAAAGGAACTCAAATACACATCCAGGATGCATAGATTGAGGCAGGATTTTGCTTGGGAACAATGAAATTGAATATTCAAGAATATCCAACCTTAGTCCGTGGTGTTGATTTTACTCTGCACTCTGCAGTATGATTATTCGTTGCTAGTATAGATGACATAAATCCTTGCGTTGTGCTCTTATGTTCTGTTTTTTCATTTTTTTTATCACACGGTTAACTTATGTAAGCAAGTTTTGACGTGCTGAACGGCAAGAGATCTCAGCAGTGAACACAAAATTTGTTGGTACCCTCATGTTCATCTCGTTCATGCCCTACCAAGTAGGCAATGATTGTAGCTCCACTTATGAAGCGTGCAGTGTTTGGTCAGGTTACTAGTAGAGCATATCTCCAGAGTTCATCATGCATCACCATATCCTCTCGGTTACTGCATGTATCCAATTTTGATAGCGCCAGCTTATCTTCTTGGTTGGTTTATGCCGTGATTATGTCATTTTCCTTCTAAAATGTCTTCTGTAGCATATAGGATGTAGCGTTGTTGAGTGTATTAGATTTTGCTTAAGGCAGCGTTCAATATCTCAAAGATCTTACATTTCATTCATTCACACGTGGTCTCATTGAAACCCCTGCTTTGGAGAAGTGATGCCCATTTGACCTATTCATGCAACGCACATTTTCCAGAAGAAACCTGGATTGTCAGTGTGCATACATGCTAGTCTAAATCAAAACTCGACTGTTGAATGGGAAAAGTTAAGTTCCAAAATCTTGAGTCTCCAGAACAAAGAACCATAATCTTGTTTCTCAAGAAGTCATCTGCGGAGTGTAACAATATTCTCATTGTCTATGTAGTCAATGATCAGCAATATTCTATTCTGAAAAAATCTCTGTAGAAAATCATTTTTATATAGGTTATTAAAGTTAATTTGTCAATCATACAGGCAATATTGGTGGGGAAAGTGGGGCAGAAGCCGGTGCAGAAAAGGTTGAGGAATGGAAGGGTGGTCACTATGTTTTCACTGGGTACAGGTGGGATCAGAAATAACCGCAGGCCGTTAGAAGACGAGGAGCCTCAAGAGTATGCAAATCGCTGTGCTGTGCAGTGGCATAGGGTGTCTGTGTATCCTGAGAGGTTGTCTTTGCTAGCAATGAAGAATGTCAAACCGGGGTAAGTACTCCATTTGCCTTTTCATTCTCTGACTGGCTATTGCATATTACTTTTGCGGCTATGTTACTTCAATGTTTGTTGCTTATTTAGTATTTTTTTATCGAAGTACTTTGAGTGAGGGTTTATGATCAAGTTTTAAGTCGAAGAAAGGAGAGCTCTCGTAAGGTTAATTAATGTTCATGTTTTTTATGTTGCTATTTTGATAGGCGTGATGGCTGTTCACATGAAATTGTCATTAACTTGGCCTTTTCCTAATGGTATATGTTAGAGTATGCGTGATCTCCTAGATGGATAATTGGATCACTCCATGGTCCAATTACCTCATCTACATGTTTAGTCTCACATATACTATTTAGTGGGACTCCGATATGTCTGTGGAGCTATATAAAAAACCTCACATCCATTGTATCAGTTGAGAAAAGTGAATAGAAGAAACAACTCTTAGAGACGTTCTCCCATGATTTCATCCTGCTCCTCACGGCATAGCGTTCCACATTAAAATCTCGGCGTTCATCCACGTTCATTATTTGTTATCTCTGATACGCTTTCACATTATCGTTTTCTACATGGTACCAGAGCAAGTTCAATTCTCGAGGAATTTATTATGTTCTTTGATTATGTTCATAATTTATTCGAGATTCGAGATTCATTTCTAGGATTTTTGCTGAAACTCCAATTATCACATACACGATTCTCAGATTTTTCATACGGGAAGATTCATCATTGTTACCATGTTCATTGATCTGCTCTCAAAGATTTATCGTTGAAGATCACATTCATTGTTGTAGGGTTTTCGATAAAATCCTAATTCAAGGTGTAGACAACAAACATAAGTTCCAGAATTTATAGGGTTTTTGCAACCCTAGAAAACTACCGACTTCATCATGATGTATTCAAAGTTCTTGAAATTCAGGTTCATCCATCGTCTAGGGTTCCTCGAACCCCAGATCTTCATGCTGCTAACCGAGGGCGAAATTTTCATTAGGTAAAAAAAAGATGCTGCAGATGGCAGACCTTCCTTCTCGCGCGTAGCTCTGACCTCCTCAGGCACAATAAAGGCAACTCCTCCTCCAGTAGCTTTAGGAAGAGCCCCTTGCTGCTCCATCTCCGCTCCAAGCCTGCACACATCTCCCCTAATGTTTCTTCGAGTGTGTGGGACCATCGAAGGCCGTCAACAGATCTTCAATGCTTATCCAGGTCGCATCTTGCGTGGTGTTACCTTCATGCGACATTAACTACAACTTCACATTCTTGAAAAAGGCGGAAGGGAGAAAAAAAGGGAGCACCACATGCGCACAACCTTCACCTTCGTCGTGTCGGCAACAAACCAACAAATTCGCACACAACACAGATTTTTTGCGCAAACTTCTCGTGCGATGGTACATCCATCTCCGCCTCACACTATTCTCGAATAACATAAGGGGCGATCTCCCAACATACGAGGTTTCAATCGCACGATCTCCTTGTGCCATCTTTTATTCCTCCTCTCGTCGTTGCTCTCAAGCGATGTCCAAGCAGTCACCCGCTCGCCCCTTACATTCTCCAGCCTTCGGCGACAGGGCATTCATGCAATGGGTTCTCCCCTTTGGGAAACCCCAAGAGTTGTGCAAGAGAGATGGGGGGTCGAATCCCCTTAGTACTGCACACCTTCTCATTATTTTGGGCCCACGGAGCCGCTACTGTGTTAGAAAAAAAGGCATGGATTGTATTAAAAAAGGATAGGGAGTGCTGCAACTTTTCAACCAATTGAGCCATGAGTTTTGTGAAAAAGGGGAGGGCCCAAGAAAAAAATAAAGGGCCAATTTTAAAAAGATTTTTTTTTGGAGAAAAGGCAATTATACAAAAAGAAACCGTACATAAAAGAAGAACAAGCCAAAGAGAGAGAGATGGTAACTTTAAAATAAATTTAAGATTGAGTTTTTGTTTTTCCCTATCTTCTTGTCTTCTCCCAACTTGGTCGATGCCATCTATCCCGACTAGTATGAGAGAAAGATGTAGTATTATGTAGAGTGCTACACGTCAGCTTCAGATTCCAGGCCAGTTGTCATACTCTACAGTTCAGATTCACACTCTACATTAAGAATGTTTTAGAGTCTACAGTTTGATGCGCACATGTATGCGATCATTATTTAAGAGGTCCCCATCTTTGATTTGGACTCAGAGTTTTTATGTGATTCATAGGGACTCTAGAGTAGAGATCCTATTCTCTAAGACGTTGTGGCTTAGGGTTTTCATGTGCGTTCATAGGGACTCCATAGTAGAGATCCCATTCTCTGAGTTAGCATGGCAGAGACCCAGATCTCCGACAAGGAGACTTTCAGACTCCATTGTCCAACAACTGCGAACTCCGTTGAGGATGTTTCCATGACCTTTTTTTCCAGTTTGGACCTTTAGAGAGATGGAACAGTTGCAGACCAGAGTTCTCTAGTGGAGACTCATTTCGATTTCAGTGACTTTGACAGATGCAATACAGATTACATGTTCTCCGACGAGGAGACCCAATTCATTTCACACTCTGGCTCTTCAATTCCTCCTCACTAACACGACATGAGAAGCAACGTCCTCAACAGGCATTCATCAGAGTTTACGTTGAGTCGATATTGTTCGTAGTGTCCTGTATTGTTTGAGTGGGCGATTTCTTTCTATTTGCCCAAGCTGAGCATTGCATGCTTCATCTTGAGGGGGAGTGTTCGAGTATGCACCATCTCATAGATGGGTAATTAGATCCGTCGAGGGTCCAATTACCACATCCACATGTTTAGCCCCACATACACTGTTAGTGGGATTCCGATCTGTCTGTAGGGCTATATAAGAAGCCCCACGCACCCATTGTATTAGTTGAGAAAAGTGAATAGAAGAATCAACCCTTTTTGGCGTTCTCCCATGATTTCGTCCCGCTCCTCATGGAGTAGATTTCCACGTTAAAATCTTGGTGTTCATCCACATTCTTTATTCTTTATCTATGATATGCTTCCACATTATCGTTTTCTATAGTATTTATGATGCGTCATTTTAAATATACACATATTTTTAATAAGTATATGCTTATATATGGATCATTATGCAATTAGCATCGTGGTTTGCGAGGAAAGAGAATGTGGGCATGGCTTAAATCTCGATATCGATGTTGTTTTGTCGAGCACGGGATGAGAAATATGGGGGAATGTTGCTACATATCATTGATATCGGCTTTACAAGCCATTCAAAATGATTCATAGACATGTGATTCTGACTCAAACAGAAATGAAGATGAATACACCTGCTTAGGATTCATGATTAAAAGAAGAGGGACAACAAGAAGGAAGCTGATGAATAATAGGTTGATGATGCTAAAAAAACACATGATTGGAATGGAAGCCAAAAACAGTTCATAATATTGAAACACGAGGTGTGTGTGTGTGTGTGGGGGGGGTTAGTCTCCTATGTGAACAATTACAAGGAACATATTATAAGTTTTGCAGGAATCGGCAAATGTAAAGCTACTTAATGGTTTAAAAATATAATCTTCTTAGTGTTAGTCAAGTTTGTTATAAAGGTTTTGCCTTAATAGTTTGTGATAAAGATTATAATGTTGCGTTTAACTCTAGTTGTATAAAATAAGAGATTAATTAACTAATAAAAAATTGTTAATAGGAAAAAGGTTTATATATTTCTATATTTTTGGTATCATATTTTGAGCAACTAATAAAGATTTATATAGAGATTTTGCAATTTGAGATGTGTCTAATGGGGGAATGTAGTTTCTTTAGGACTACACAATTTAATAGATGTTCATGGAATTTTTATCAGGCAAACAAATTACACTTGGGATCTTCTCAAGAGATTCACTATGGACAATGCATAGGGATATTCAATACATATAGGAACAAACATGTACTAGCTTGATTTTTATGAAAATGGTAAGGATATTGATTGGACTCAATCTTGATCTTGAGGTATGGTTGGATCATTATTTTATCTTACTGCTTGTAGACTAGTTATTCTTTTTAGTACTTGTTAGTACTTGGTTTTGGCGAGGTTGAAATCAATCTCAAAAGTCAGTCACCTAAAAAGGATCTTGAAATACTTAAAAGATACGTACCGAGTATGGTTCGTAAGTGAGTGAAGGCATATATTGATATTGACTATGCTGGAAATTGAATTGATACAGGGAATGCCAAAGGAATGTGTCATTTTCCTGGAAATCTACTATTGTATTGGTTCTCTAATAAACAAAAGGGATTTTATCACTTGTGCCCCTCCGAGATATTGCAATATCAGTTATGCCCCTATCTTTTTGGTAATATCCGTTGTGCCCCTCACTTCTTGTTATTTTTTCACTTGTGCCCCTCGGGTTAGTTACCGTCCATATACAGTGCAAACGGACGTTAACTTTGAGGACATAAGCGGAATTAATTTTTTTTAAAAAAAGGTTATGATGTCATTTTACACATTCTTCCTCATCCTCTTCTTCTTCCTCCTCTTCCCCATCCTCTTCTTCCTCCTCCTCCTCCACCTCCTCCTCCTCCCTCTCTACCCTCGCCCCTGCCCCGCGCCGCCCAGCTCCGCCCCTAGCTCCCAGCCCACAGCCCCCGCCCCTGCCCCGCGCTGCCCAACCCCGCACCCCCTCCCAGCCCGACCTCCCCCACCCCCTGCCGCCCCGACCTCCCCCACCCCTACCGCCCCTCCGCCCCGACCTCCCCCTGTCCCCTGCCCTCGCCTCCCCCTCCCCCTGAACGCGTCACCCGAGAACGTGGTCGAGGCAGCCTAGAGGTGCACCGATTAGAGCAAAAGGGGGGCGGCGATTGGAGAGGTGGCGGTGTTGGGTTCGATCAGACTGTCGTAAGGGTGAAGAATAGGAGGCATGCACCGAGATCTGTGCTGGAGAGATGCCTCCGCCTTGAGGTGTGAAGGGGTGGGGCTCGAGCTCCTGGACTCGTTGGAGAAGAGATGCCGGGGATGTGGACTCGTTGGAGAAGCGATGCCAGGGATGGAAGCTTCAATAGACAAGGGATCTTCGAGCAATATGGAACCAGTATGCGATAAGAGATGGCTGGAGCCTCCTGGGGTTGAAGAAGGTGATGCTGTTGTGCTGCCGTATGCGGCTGGAGGTGGTCGCTCAAAGAAGGTGCTTTCTGTGGGAAGTTACATACTGCTTGGGCTGCCGAGAGGAGGGTGGCTGGAGAGCGCTGCCCGAGATGCGGAGTGGCCTGGAGACAGCGTCGGCGCCAGGGAAGACTCTTGGCGTATGGAGTATCGTATGAAACCTGCTGCCAATATCGCTTAGAGTGTGTTGCCTGGAACTAATTGATTCATAAAAAGTCATCCAAAAATTCAATAAAATTCATCGTTTGATCCGTAACGAGTGATATGTCCGTGGAAATGTAAAAATTTTAGAGATTCGATGGATGCATGAAGGTGTTAGTAAGAGAGAAATTATGAAGAGAAGGAAGAAGAGCAAATGGAGGAGGAAGAAGATGAAGAAGATGTATGAACCATAATACCCTTCTTAACCACATCATGGTTTGAATAAACCATGGTTATTTTAATTTTTTGACGGTCAATCTGACGGAAGGGCACAACTGATGACAGAGCAAGAAGTGAGGGGCACAACTGATATTACCAAAAAGATAGGGGCATAACTGATATTGCGATATTTCGGAGGGGCACAAGTGATAAAATCCCTAAACAAAAGTAAGCAGCCTTATCAACAGTTTAAGCAGAATATGTACACGTCTCCCTTGCATCTTCGCAAATGTTGGGTATGAAATAAACCATAAATGTTTTTGGATTAAAAAATGATAAAGCTTAAATTCTCCTCGATGACAGAAGTGCTATCATCTTATCTAAAGATTCCGTATTGCACTAACAAATTAAAGATATTGATAAGAGATTATGTATTAAAAGGTGAGATAATAGTTGAACATATTAGCTCTAATGATCAGCTTGCACATATATTCACTAAACCATTAAAATTTGAAATATTTACATATCTACTCAGAACTTAGTGATATTGCTTGAAACATGTATTTCGTAATTCTCTTAGTTCACTTGATATCAGATAAAATATGGAAATCACTTTTGGTATTGGACTTGCTTTATCTAGATATTCTCTCCTTATAACAGAATTGATTAAAAAAAGGAAGGGGACTCTCTTAAAACTGAAGTTGTAAAAGGGGAAAACCTAGTAAGACCAGTAAAATTATCTTAAAATAATTAAGAGAAATTGGAATAAGATATAAATGGATGAACTAAATTTAATTATTGGAATAAGATATAAATGGAAGAGCTAAATTTCATTATCTTTTTAGATTTGTTTCCCTCTTTTTTCTTGACTTCAGAAACAATATTGTTAGACAAAAAGGGGGAGTGAGTGTCATATACATAAAATTAATCAATCTTTGAGAAAGGGATAGAAAATATCTCGAGGGCTATCAAAATTAAAAGACTTTTGAAAACAAATATTTTTTTTGCGTTAATGAAAAAGGGAATTACGAATCGGCGTCCGCGACTTCTTATCACTCTTTTTCCTAAAAAAGAGCAGTTAGCTAGTATCTTGATTTTGGTTATGACAAAGTGGTGGTCTATTATTTTTTAACGTTGAAAGACTAACCTTTTATGTCAAAGGCTAGAGATCAAATACTTAAAATTAGTCAATCTTTGATAAAACGGGATAAAATATGTTGAAGGCTATTGAATTTAAAAGACTTTTGGTAACGAATTAAAGTTCTCATTAATAAAAAGGGAGTTACGAGTGGGCATCTCCTTGCTGTCCTGCACTCTTTTTCCTAAAAAAGGGAGTTGCTAGTGATGTTCTTGTTGGATAATGTAATAGGTGGGTAGTTAGATCTCACCAAGATCCAATTACCCAACTCATGTTTAGTCCCACATGGATGAGCGTTGGGACTCCGGTCTGTCTAAGAGGCTATATAAGGAGCCCCTCACCCCCTGTATTCACTGAGAATTCTAATAGATATCCAACCCTTTGAGGGCTACACCCGTGGTTTCATCCCGTTCCTTAGGGAGTATGGTTCCACGTAATCTTTGTGTTCTTGATGTTTATTATTTTGTTTATTGATTCTGCTTCCGTTTCCCATATTTCAACATTTCTATTATTTTTTTTTACAAAGACAAAACTTTTATGTCAAAGGCTAGAAATAAAAAATGAGAACTAATTATTACTTGATCTAATTGTTCAAATAGAAGGGCTAAGGAGTCTACAACATTGGAGTCATATAAGCTAGAAGTTAAGGGGAGAAGCTCTTAGAGTGAAGCATATGGAGATGTTAAGGAATCTTTGCAAAGTCTTAACTCAAGAGAGAGAAATGTTCTTGAAGATAATGCTTGGTTAAAGCTCAAAAGGCTCATGCACGAAGTCAAGTTCATGTTTACTTGGTTTTTATTGTGTATGCAAGAGTCTCAAGTTATATATTCTTGAGTCTAGTGAGACCTGTGAATTTCCTATGCTAGTCTGCCAGAAATTGAAAAGATGATAAAAGATGACACACATGTACCTCTTATAAGAGTTATAGGATGGTTACACCACTTGAGAGGAATGTATTCCACATAAGAGTCTGATGGTGATCCAGTTTCATATAATGAAGCATTGGCATATCATCACGTGGATAGACAATGAAGACAAAATAGACTCCATGCACAAGAATGATGTATTCCTCGAGGATCCACCTAAAGGTGTTAAACCTATTGGGTGCAAGTGGACCTTCAAGAGAAAGAAGGGACCCGATGGAAGGTAGAGACCTTTAAAGCATGGTTCATAGCCAATGGCTACACACAGATAGAAGGTATTGATTACGAGCCATTCTCTCCTGTGGCCATACTTAAATCCATTTGGATATTGCTAGTTATAATGCACACCTTGACTACGGCATCGGGCAGAGGGACATCTAGATCGCATTTCTCAATGGATACCTCGGGGAGGATATCGATATGGAGCAATTCCAGTACTTCACAACTGAGGAAGGCAAAGTGTACGAACTGAAGAAATCCCTCTTGAGGCTTAAACAAGCTTCTCGTAGCTGGAACATCCGATAATGAAACCATAAAGACTTATTATTTCTTTTAGAATCCTGATGAGCTATGTGTATACAAGAAGCTTACTAGGAGCGCCATTGTATTTATCGTGCTTTTTTTAGATGACATCTTAATTATTGGGAACGATATTGGGATGATGGTCAATGTTAAGATCTGGTTGTCCCATACCTTTGAGATGAAAGATCTCATGGAAGCCTCTTACCAAGGATGACCATATCGATATCGGTACCATGTCGATACGATATATCGTCGATATATCGAGGATATATCGACGCCATATCGCCGATATCGAATCGAGATTGCGAATAAAATGGCTTTGGAAGGCCAAATATTGATTATATCGGCGATATATCGATGACCCGTCGATACCGATATATCGCGATACAACCTTCCATGTCCCTTACATCTTGGGTTTGAAACTGTTCAACAATAGAGATAATAGGATATTGGGACTATCACAACAAAGATACATCAAGAAGGTCTTGGAAAGATTCAACATGGATTTTTCAAGCAAGGCTTCCTTCCCTTAAGGCTATGACTAGATGCCCTTATGCATTAGCTGTAGGAAGCCTGCTGTATATAATGTGTACAAGACCAGATATCTGTCATGCAGTGGGAATGATAAGTCGTTGCCAATCCTGTTTTGGAGAAAAACCGTGGATTGCAGTGAATAACGTCTTCAAGTACCCAAGGAGAACTCAAGACCACGTCTTGGTTCATGTAGATAATGATCTTCAAGTCTTAGGATACACAGATCCAGACTTTCAATCCAATATGGATAATAGGAAGTCAACCTCAGGGTTCATACTCCTTGTTGGACGGTAGTGCTGTGAGCTAGGTATAGCAAGAAGCTGAACATTGCCGTTGCTTCGACAAAGTTGAGTATTGTTTGCATAAAATACAACTGCATTAGATGTAGTTACTGTTTCCTCGAGTTAGGCAAGTTTGTAACAAACCTTGGTCTATTTTCCAGTAACAGAGTGATTAATCGGTTAGGCATTTTATTTGACTAAATAGTAAATTGATTAGCACGTGAATGTGTGTTAAGTGTTGTGCATGATGGCTCTGAGGGCAAATGTGCGACTACTGGACTTGTAAGCCCTTGGCGGCACATTAACATAATAGATGTTATTGCTATCTCTTATATGAATTGAATGCTTGTGCTTACGCTTAATTAAAGGTCTCTTAATACAAATAAGGTTATGTACCATGACCATTTTTTTTGAAGCCCCCAAAAAAGGGGGAGACACTCAATGGTGTTCACCCCAATATATTAAAGTTACAAAAAGGAAAGACGAATGTACAATACAGCCATAAACCGTACAAAGAGGCAAGACAACCTCCAACTAATTGAAGGAAACTCGATAACTAGCTGCCGCCCCAGTCCTCCACCAGCCTAGCACTGCGGTTAAGCACGTTCTCCTTGTAAAAGCTCGTACCATGACCATCTTGAATATCATGCAGCTGATGATCGAAAGAGTTAGATTGCGGATACAACTGTCGTCTTTATGTGATCTCCAACCTGAGAAAAGGGATGTCAATCTTTTTTTTAAAGACTAATTTTTGATGTACTTCTTGTTCCAGGTTCGTTGCATAGGAATAGAGATTCAGAGGTATCTGAATAGTCAAGTCAAAGTGTCGACAAAAATTCAATATGTTGACCAAAGTCAAAATGTTGACCAAAGTCAAAATGTTGACCAAAAAGTCAAAATGTCGGTTTTATATCAAAGTGTTGACTTGATGTGATTAGGATATTAATTACCTTAATCGTAACCATCACGAACATGCACACATCCTCTGGCTGGAGATAGATATACATTTATATGTCTAAGTATGCACATTTGGAAGACCATTTAGGTTGATGATATAAACATGGTCTATATTCTGACACGTTGGTGTACACTTGAGGAGATATTAGGTGTATGATCTCTTAAAGAAATCATACATGTTCATACTTGATGAACCAGGATACACCATGACACTTCCATTTCGAGGGAGTGATGGAACCATATGAATTTTTGTGACTTCATTTGTGGATATTTGAGAGAGTTTTTTGGATTAATTCTCACTCCATTGAACCCATTTCTGGTGTCCATTTCTAGATCTAAATGTTGGAAATGGAAATGTACTCACTTCTGTAACCCATTTCTGATCTTCAAATGGTTTGAATAAATGATTAGAAATAGAAATGGAATATATTTTTATAGCCCAATTTCGAGCTCCAAAGAATATGGAAAAATGGAAATGGAACTAAATGAAAATGAAAATGGATTCAAATGGTTATACCCGTAAATGATTTAAACCTTGATATTGGATATCAAATCACTATACATGGATAATATGATCTCCCTGCCATTATTTCCTATTATCCACGTTTGGTGCTCACAAGTCCTAATTGGATTAGGACTTGTATATTGAGACATCCATTTCATGATGATAATGGTTAATTATCCTGGATATGATGGGACAATAAGAATATGATTCACATTATTGGTCATTAATTTATTATGTATATTGATTCATGTTGGAGTATGTGTTGTGCGCCATCTGTAGGTGGGTAATTGTATCCCTCCAAGGTCCAATTACCACATCCACTTATGTTTAGTCCCGCATCTACTAGTAGTGGGACTTCGAGGGCCTGTGGAGGCTATATAAGAAGCCTCAGACCTCCTGTATCTGATGAGAAAGTTAAATGCAACAATCATCCCTTTGAGACTTCCCGTGATTTCATCCCACTCCTTAGAGAGTGGGGTTCCATGTAAAAATCCCAGTGTTATTCATGTTCAGTAGGGTTCCACGTAAAAATCCTGGTGTTATTCATGTTCTTTTTTCTTTTTTATGATCACGCATTTGCATTCGTAGTTTCTAACGTGGTATCAAAGCAGGTTCGATTATTGTCGATTTATTGTTGAAGATTTATGATCATATTCTGTTCGAGATTCGATTCAGTTATTGTTCGTTCTTCAAGATCATTTTTTCTGAAGATCATGTTTGTGATTTATTTAAGTTCAGGACGGGTTCTAGGGTTTTTCAGTTGAAACCCTAATTAGAGGCGGCATGCGTGGATTCAACACATACATCAAAGAGGTTCAATGTCGTCCAGTTCTGAAGATCTTGCACGGCTTCAGATCAAGAGCAATTCCAGGCCTCCTCTTCATCTCCACGCGAGGTTCGATTCTCTCAGAGCAGTAGAAGAGCCCTCTAGCGTGTAGAATTCACGCACACCACACATGTGGAGGTTCTTTTCTAGGCACCTCCAGCACACTAGATATCCAATTCCTCTTAGAAGAAGGTTCGATTACCTGAAAATCCACACCATCATCAATATTAAGGTTCCATCTCAGGAACCCTAGATCGAAAAAAATCCCGTCAGCACATGATTCTGCATCAGCTCTCAACACGTATTTCTGCAACAAGCAACAAGCTTGTACCTCACATGGACACATCTTCTCCTCCAGTATCTCGTCTTTAATTGCACCGTCCAGGAAGGTGCGACACATCCCTCGTCGCTCTCTGAAGCGGGACTCCGATGGTGCACAACTGATGCAAGCATCACCTATATGTGTGATTACTATCGAGAATGGTGCAACTCCGACACGCGAAGGACTTGATTGCGTACAATGAAATCAGAAGATAGAGATCATCTTGATCTCTATTTTTACGTGGACAACTTGGTGGAGAAGATCACAAATTCTCAGGTAGCTACGCTCATTAACGTCGTGTCCTGAGAGAAAGCAACACATGATCGGACTTGATTAGGGATGTCTCTTCATTTAGAGACTCATGTTTTTAAAGGTATTCGTAAAAGTACGTGATATTATTTTCTTATATTTTTTTTATAATTTTTATTTCTTGTAAAAGACCCAAAAGTCATAATCTTTGGACGTGTCTTTTGGATGAAAGGTTGCATTTTTTAAAAGGTCAATTCAATATACAAAGCAGCCTACTCAAGCCTACTCATTTGTGATAGGGGCATGAAATGAAATCTATCTTGATTGAGCTATTATTGTTATCCTCGTTCCCCATAGAATATTATTTCTTCTCTTCAATCCTCTAAACTGGTCTTCCTCTCTTTCTCCCGCTGCTTGACGTGCTACTTTTTATTTCCTCGTCTCAATTTCCTCTCTTCTCACCCTAAGTAAATTTTTCTTAAATTTTAGTCCACATCATTAATCCAGATCTTTGATCATTAACACCTTTCTTATTAGAAGCAAAACTAGATGTTATAAATTAGTTGGGACTCACCCATCACTGAATGCACTAACAGTAATTTAATATTCGATTTAAAGAAGTTGGGTGTAGAACAACTGAATCTAAAGGAAAGGGGATCAAGAGAAGAAGATCAGACAGAGAACATCAATCGAATAAAAAAAGAACATGAGAGAAGAAGGAAAAGATGGATATATGAAATAGGGATAATGAACTTTCATTCTCGCTTAGACTGGAATCTCTGAAGCTTTATTAGTTCTTGGCTCCACTTCCCATCATTCGAGCAAGGGACAGAACAAGCTTTGCTACTGCTTACGATGCAAACCAGCAACCCTCAGACCACTGGCTCGCCTTGTTTCTTTCGCTCAATTGGAGATGAAAAGCCTCAGCCTGTCACTTTGAGTCTCTCTCTCTAAAACGAGATGGAGAAGCATATGGTTACGGTGCATAAAGGTGGACGATACCCTAAGGTCTCTATTCATAGAGGAGGGCGAGTGTAGGTGAGGCCATTTCAATTTAGTTGGAAAGGTGGTTATCGATAGTTAGGGAGTGCTGGTTACTGGATGTTAAGGTTTACACGATAGAGGGGAGGTGATAATCGTGGTTTGGTTCTCGCTGCAGTAGATGAAAGGATTCGGTGGAGAAGACCTGTTGACCGAAGGTTAACCATTTAAAGAAGAGATTGGCACCGATCAGGATGCATGCACGTGGAGGAGAAGATCAGGGTTTTGACCAGTCCAACATCCATAGTGGACCTGGGCATGTGTGAAGTGGTTTAAATAACTAATAGATAATAAATAACAAAGATACTTAAATCAATATGATTAAAATTAAATATAGATGCTTGAATAATCCAAATCATGGTATACTACCTATATATACTAGATAATTTATAGGTATTGTTGGAAGAAAATGATCAGTTGTTTATTCCTCAAAACCCAAGCTCTCTCCTATTCATAGAGGTGCCTATGGGTAAATTACATAAAGAGTCCATAAGTAAATAGAAAATAAGAATTAGTACAATATAACAGGAACACCGACATAGCATAATATATATCTTTACACTCCCCCTCAAGATGGAGCATAGATGTCGATCATGCTCAGCTTGGACAAGCACTTCTGGAACGGTCCTCTAAGTAGGGCCTTGGTGGAAATATCTATAGTTTGATCCCTTGAGTTGACATGAGATGTGGAGATAAAACCCTTCTGAATCATATCTCGTATAAAGTATCCGTCAACCTCAATGTGCTTGATTCGTTCATGAAATGCTGGATTATTTGCAATAAATATAATAACTTGATTGTCACATTCCAGTACCATAGGAAGTGACACATCTATATATAGATCAGTGAGAACACCCTTAACCCACATCATTTCTATACTAGCCTGGGCCATCGCCCTATATTCAGACTCTACGTTGGATCTTGCTACAACAGTTTGCTTCTTGCTTCTCCATGAGACGAGAGAATCCCCAACATAAACAGCAAATCCAGTTGTGGACTTCCCATCTTTAGGACATCCTGCATAATCTGCATCTGCACATGCTGAAATAGTAATTTCTTTACCTTTCTTAAATAATAGTCCTGCACACGGAGATGCTTTAAAATACCTGAGTATGATATGTATAACATCCATATGTACCTGACGTGGTTGCTCCATTAACTGACTCACCCGACTAACTGCAAAGGATATATCGGGTCTCGTGATGGTAACATACAGAAGTTTTTCCACCAGTTCTCTGTATCTCCTCCTATCCACCTCATTAGTATCATCATCATATAATTTCATGCTTGGATCCATGGGTGTAGTAGCATGCTGACATCCAAACATTCATGTTTCATTCAGCAAGTTAGTGACATATTTCCTGTGACTTATCACAGGTCCTTGTTGATTCCTGGCAAATTCCAATCCCAGAAAATATCTAAGGCTCCAAGGTCCTTGGTGACAAACTCACGACCCAACATTTCTTTTGCCCTTTTGATTCCTTGTATATCATCTCCTGTAATGAGAATATCATCAATATATACCATAATTGCAACCATACCTCTAGGTGTTTTCTGTATAAGGAGGGAATGATCTGCATTAGAACGTTTATACCCCTGCTTTTCAAATAGGTCTGAAAGCTTTGGAACCAAGCTACAAGACTCTGCTTAAGATCATAAATTGCCTTATTAACTCTACACACCTGTGAACGCTCTCCCTCAACAACAAAACCAGGTGGCTGTTGCATGTAGACTTCCTATTGAATATCACCATATAAGAATGCATTCTTGACATCTAACTGAAATAATGACCAATCTCGAATAACAACAACAAATAAAAGAATCCGTCAGGCGGAATGACGAGTAACATGTGAGAATGTGTCAAGATAATCCACCTCATATGTCTGTGTAAATCCTCTTGCAACTAGGCGTGCCTTGTATCTATCGATGCTGCCATCTGCATTGTGCTTGACTGTGAACACCCATTTACAGCCAACCGTAGACACGCCCATAGGAGTAGGAACAAGACTCCATGTACCTCTCGACTAAAGAGCCATCATTTCTTCCTCCATAGCTAATCTCCATCTGCCAGCCTGCAAGGCCTCCTTGTAATTCCGCAGAATGTCCACAACAGATAGAGCAATAGAAAAGCTCCTGAATTCACCATGCAAACGATCAAAAGAAACCACCAAGGCTATAGGATATGATGCATAGCTTCGCTTCTGTTTGCGAAGTGCGATAGACAGATCTATATCAATGACCTCATCTGTCCCCTATAACACAGCCTGCTCAGGTAAACCATTAGATCCATCGTTAGAAGTAATATTCTCAGAACATACCTCATGCGAGGTATATGATGGGCGATGACCATGAGCAGATGTAGGTCTACGGGTATAGTGATGTGGCAACAGAGGAACATGAACAGAAATGGGGAGGGAGTCATGCGAAGGCAGAGCTGGTGGTGGTGGAGGTGGTGTTGGTGCCGAAGATGGAAATGTTGGTGGAGGAGGTGGCATGTAGATGGAGTCATCAATTTCAGAGGACATCAACCTATCACATGAAGGAGAGAAGTACATAACAGATTCAAAGAATGTAACATCAGCACTAACATAATATTTCCTCCGCAACGGATCATAACACCTGTACCCTTTTTGTGTCCTGGAGTACTCGACAAAGATACATTTGACAGCTCTAGGAGAGAGCTCGTCAATACCTAGAGATAGCTGGTGAACAATGGCAACAGAGCCAAACAATCTAGGGGTAAGTGAGAACAGTTCCTTTTCAGGAAAAGCCACAGAGAAAGGAATCTTCTCACCCAAGATAGATGATGGCATACGATTGATAAGATAGCAAGCAGTAAGAACAACACCCCCTAGAAGGAATGAGGAGCACGACTCTATATGAGAAGTGTCCTAGTGACATCAAGTAAATGACGATGCTTTCTTTATGCAACCCCATTTTGTTGGGAAGTATAGGCACATGATGTTTGGTGGATAATTCCTTGGGTTGAAAAATAATACAAAATTCCAAGGCATTATCAATCCTCATAATTTTCACATGTGCAGTAAAGATATTGCGAACTTCATTTATGAATTTTTTGATAACATGTCCAGCTTCAGATTTATTCTTTAATAAAAATATCCATGACAAACGAGTAAAGTCATCAACAATGACAAGATAGAACCTGTGCCCCTGATGATCAGGAACACGACTTGGACCCCAAATGTCAACATGAAATAACTCAAAATTGGAGGTACTACTCTGACTCTGACGATTGGGAAAGGTAGATCAGTGATGCTTTCCCAATTGACAAGCCTCACATTGAAAGGACGTGTGAGGCGAAACGTGGGGAAGAACATGACATAACTTCTGAAGCGGTAGATGATTAAAGCGTAGGTGCCACAGAAATGGAGAAATAGGTCCATCGTCCATCAGGTAGAGAGGAGATTCCAGCATATGGAGGTCGAACAAGACGATAGAGACCCTCTTGCTCACGGCCATGACCAATAACGTTGCCCGTAAGGATGTCCTGAAAAATAAGAGAAGATGAATAAAAAATGGCTCGACAATGTAAATCCTTCGTAATCTGGCTAATCGACAGTAAATTCATAGAAAAATCAGGCGAATGCAGCACATTCTTTAGATGCATAGAAGGTGCCAAGCTAATCTCCCCCTGACCAGTAATAGGGGAGTGGGTTCCATTTGCAATAACTACAGTACGTCCATGAGAAACCTGTCTGTAAGCTGAAAGTTGACTCCGATCTCCACACAAGTTATGTGTAGCGCCAGAATCCATAATCCACTCCATAGAATGAGAACCACTACTACTAGTGAGAGCATAACTACTACCTGAAGTACTAGAGGAGGCTGAGGCTGCAACATTTGGGTGACTCTCTGGAACTGGTGATGGCATCATGGGACCAGATGGATGTATAATAATATAATGCCCCTCAAGCAGGCTACAAGATCATCAAATCGTTGGTCCAAGGAAGACGCAGCTGGAGGCTCTATCTGTTCAACCACTCGTGCAGAAGCCAGAAATCCATGCTTGGAGTAGCATATATCCTCAATATGTCCAGGGCGGTGACAGAAAGTACATGGTTGGCGAATACGACCTCGCCTTCCTCGAGGTCCACGTCCACGGAATGAAGATGAACCACCACGACCTCAGGATGCTGCCATTGCTGAATATGTCTGATTAGTAGAAGATGGATCAATTAAACGAATGACTCTGCGAAAAGCTTCCTCCATAGGAGGAATGGTAGAGTCTGCCATGGAAGGCCGTATCGATATCGATATCGTTTCGGTCCGCCTAGAAATGGATACATCGAGATATGTCGACGATATCGGTGGAAATGTCGAAAATGACGCAAAAAGTCATTTTTTTGGCATTTTTTCAGAAATTAAGGTCATCCAAGATATTAAAACAACAAATAACGTACAAATACACACTTATATCACACATATCGGTCCATTTATAGACCATATATCACACATATTGGTATCGCACAAATCGATCATATCGAACATATCGATATTAATATTGATTCTTGACTTATAAATATTAGAAAGGGATTTCATTCAAGTTCTTATAACGTGAAATACTACAAATATACACTTAGAAAATACATATAGATCATTTATGAGGACTATGATCCTTATAGTGCACATATCGGTCATATCGAACATATCGTTGATATTGTTAGTTGTTGACATATTATATATATATATATATATTGAAAATGGAGTTCATCCAAGTACTTTGATCACGAAATGACTTAGAAATGTACTTTTACTCTCTTAGATAACACATATCGATCATCTATGAACCTTATATCGTATGTATCGATACGAGGGTACTGTTAGTGGTTGACCTATATATCTATATTGAAAATGGAGTTTATCCATGTTCTTAGATTACTAAATAACTTACAAATATACTCTTAGATCACACATATCGATCATTTATAAAGCTTATATTGCATATATCGATCATTTTCGAACATATCGATATTAATGTTGATTCGTGACTTATTTTTTTTGAAGAATTGACTTATAGATATTGAAAATGGATTTCATTCAAGTTTTACAACACGAATAACTTGTAAAAATACACCAAGTTGAAGAACCATTGTATGTACCCTCCCGTCGCACCATACCCTACCAGTACTGGGGTCTCGCTGCCCGAAACAAAGTATATAAATCATAGATTGTTTTAATACTAGGTGTAGCTAGATAGGTAGTGGAATCAAGCTTGCATGAAAAATAACATTCATATATAGGGATATCGACGAAATATCAACGATATCGGTTGATATCTTGTATTTTTTGTACTGAATCCATTCATTTTTGACCGATATGGGCCGATACGCCGATATATCAGTGATATATCGCCGATATCCATGTAAAAAGATATACACTCCGATCTCGATACCCCCAACCTCTCGATACCAATATATCGACGATATATCACCGATATATCGTCGATACGACCTTCCATGGAGTCTGCCAGTATCTGAGACCGTGCTGCTTCATATTCTAGGTCAAGTGCTGCTAGAAAAATACCAACCATGGTGGCATTCCTATAGGTCTTCTGCTGCTCAGGAGTGGACGCGAGAGGCATAAAGCTATACAACTTCTCAAACATCCCACGAAGGGATGTATATGAAGAGTGTAATGGACGACCATTCTGTTTGATGATGAAGATATCATGTTGGAGCTGTAAAATCTTTGTCTCGTTCTTAGCTTGCAGCAAGAATATCCCATATTGCTTTGGCTGTGGGCTGATGTAATATATCGTTGGCGATCTCTATTGCCAATGTACCTGAGAGCCATACTTTGGCATAGGCATCATCTGCCTCCCATGAGGCATTAACCCCAGTCTTCTCAGCCGGTTCTTTCTCGGTAAGAATGTGTTTTTTACCAGTAGACTTCATCATACTCATGAACTGCATGGTCCACAGTTCATAATTCGACCCATCCATCTTGATTATGGGCGCTCGACCTCTGAAGGCGCATGTGGAGGGAATATCCACCTTGTTTTTGACATATTGGCTTGAGAAAACTAGGGCTGAATACTTGACTGGATTGTGTCTACACCAACATAAAGAGATTGGATTGCATGTGTAGACTCATGTACCCAATCTCAACATGTGATAGGGCTAGTCGAAGAAGATGCACTGACTCACGGGTCTCAGGGTGCACTCGTGCGTGAGGTGGTGCACACGGTCTCACCGCTGTCGTGCTGGTGAGATGCGAGACACAAGCCGCATGCTAGCACCGCTCAGACAGAGCACGGGTGGCGCGCGAGCGGTGTGTAGATGGCGCGCAGGGGGGCACGCGGGCAGTGCGCAAGACCGGCGGT
This sequence comes from Ottelia alismoides, assembly GCA_037367405.1. Taxonomy (NCBI): domain Eukaryota; kingdom Viridiplantae; phylum Streptophyta; class Magnoliopsida; order Alismatales; family Hydrocharitaceae; genus Ottelia; species Ottelia alismoides. Next base: position 153,910 of record JAZKJV010004203.1, on the reverse strand, counting down.
GTGTGGAAGGCGTTGGACCATGCACATGTGACGCGCAAGGTTGGCGGCGCCGACAACGTCTGGAAGGCGCGAGCGGTTCATGGACCGCGCACTGGCAGCGCGCAAGGCTTGTAGCGTTGGCGATGGCGAGAGTCTAGAGAGAGAGATTGGCGGATGGGGATTAGGGTTAGGTATTCGAGGTCCGGTCTAGGACAACCGCTTTAATACCATGTTGGTAGAAAATGATCAGTTGTTTATACCTCAAACCTAGACTCTCTTATATAGTAGAGGTGCCTATGGGTAAATTACATAAAGAGTCCATAAGTAAACATAAAATAAGAAATAGTACATGTTGGTGGAAAAAAGAGAAATTATGATTCTATAGAACCCTAGGCTCTCTTATATAGGAGAATAGCCTATGGGTAAATTACATAAGAGTTCAGAGAATAAGTACGAAATAAGAAACGATACATAATATCATAACATAAGTCTCTACACTCCCCCTCAAGATGGAGCATAGATGTCTATCATGCTCAGCTTGGAAGAACATCTCTGAAAGGGTCCTCTGAGCAGCAGCTTGGTAAATATGTCGGCAGTCTGATCTTCTGAGCTAACATGAGACGTAGATATCAAGCCTCTCTGGATCATGTCTCTAGTGTAATGGCAGTCAACTTCGATATGCTTTATTCTCTCATGAAATGCTGGATTGTTGGCAATAAACAATGCTGCCTGATTGTCACACCGAAGCTGCATGGGTAAAGGTACACCAATATGTAGATCTTCTAGCACAACTCAAACTCACATCATCTCCGTGCTTGCTTGCGCCATGGCCCTATATTCAGACTCAGCGTTGGACCTTGCCATAACAGTTTGTTTCTTGCTTTTCCACGAGACCAAAGAGCTTCCAACAAAAACGACAAATCCTGACATAGACTTTCGATCCTTAGGACACCCTGCATAGTCTACGTCTGCACACGCTGAAATAGATAAATCCGTGCCCTTTCTAAATAGCAACCGTGAGCCTGGAGAAGACTTTAGATACCTCAGTATCATGTATATGGTATCCATATGAATTTGTCTTGGCTGTTCCATAAACTGACTCACCCGACTTACTGCAGAAGCAATATCGGGTCGAGTTATGGTGATATAAAGGAGCTTACCCACCATCTCTCTATATCTTCTCTTGTCGACTTCTTCAGTATCATTGTCATACAGTTTCATGCTCGGGTCCATGGGAGTACTTGATGGTCTACATCCAGCCATGCCTGTTTCAATTAGAAAATCTGTAACATATTTCCTTTGGGTCATCACCAGACCCTGTGCATTCCTGTCAAATTCCAACCCCAAAAAGTATCTTAGGGTACCAAGGTCCTTCGTGACAAACTGATGACCCAAGAATGCTTTTGCCCTCTCTACTCCTTGAACATCATCTCATGTAACCAGAATATCATCCGCATAGACCATGATGACAACCGTATCTGTAGAGGTCTTCTGAACGAACAACGAGTGATCCGCATATGATCTTTTGAACCCCTGTCGTTCAATAAGGTGGGTAAGCTTCTGGAACCATGCTCGTGGACTCTGCTTAAGGCCATAAATTGCCTTGTGACATCCACACACCATCTGACTCTCCCCCTCAGTAGTGAACTCTGGTGGCTGCTGCATGTAGACTTCCTCCTGCAGATCTCTATACAAGAAGACGTTCTTGACATCAAGTTGAGATATAGACCAGTCACGTACCACAACAATCGATAGGAGAATGCGAAGAGTAGATTGACGAGCCGCTGAAGAAAATGTATCCATATAGTCTACGCCATAGGTCTGTGTGAAATCTCTCACAACAAGTCGTGCTTTGTACCGATCAAGACTGCCATCTGAATGGTATTTTACTATGAATACCCACTTGCAGCTAACAACGGATGCGTCAGATGGAGCATTCACCAAGCTCCATGTACCACGAGACTGTAAAGCACGCTTCTCTTCTTCCATAGCCAATCGCCATCAATCAATCTTCATAGCTTCCTGATAGGTCTGTGGTATGTCCACGAAAGACAAAGCTGTAGCAAACCTCTGAAAGTCCCCTGTAAGGTGGTGAAAGGACATCTGGGAAGCAAAAGGGATAAGACACGCAAGTCCGTTTCTGCTTTCGAATAGCAATGGGAATATCAAGATCGTCATCCGCTGTACTAAATGGTGCAACCTCCTCCTGCACTGAAGAATCTTGCACATGTACAATATCTGACCCATCAGTAGTAATGCCGTCTGAACATACCTGAGGCGTGATGGATGCCTGGCGTGTAGTCTGAGCACGACCTGATCGACGTGTATAGAATTTAGGTAAAGGTGGGACATGTGTTCGTGGAGGAGGTGGTGGTGGTGGTGGAGCAACATGAGGTGTGGACTCAGACTAGGAAGAGGAGGAACATAGATATCATCATCGGAAGTAGACGGGACCAACCTGTCTCCCGCAGGGGAGAAGTACATGACGGACTCAAAGAATGTAACATCAGGATTGACAAAATATTTCTTGTTTATGGGGTCGTAGCACTGACAACCCTTCTGTGTCCGAGAGTAACCTACGAAGACACACTTGACAACTCTAGGATAGAGTTTGTCAAGTCCAGGAGACATGTGATGAACAAACGCCACAGTGCTAAAGACACGAGGAGTAAGTGAGAATAATTCCTTATCAGGGAAAATAACAGAAAGGAATTTTCTCACCAAGAACAGACGATGGCATGCAATTGACAAGATAGCAGGATGTAAGAACAACATCCCCCCAAAAAGTGATAGGCGCACAACTCTGGATAAGTAGGGTTCGAGTGATATCAAGAAGGTGACGATGCTTTCTCTCCACCACTCCATTCTGTTGAGAAGTGTAAGCACATGTGGTTTGGTGGATAATGCCCTTAGATAAAAGAAACTGAGAGAGAGAGAACGGGTGCAGAATTCCAATGCATTATTTGTACGAACATATTTGATAGTAGCAGAAAATATATTTTGCACTTCATTAATCAAATTTTCAATAACATCCCCTGCTCCAGATTTATTCTTCAAAAGAAAGACCCAAGAAACACGAGAAAAATCATCAACCACAACTAGATAAAACCTGTGTCCCTGATGATCAGGTACACAACTCGGACCCCAAATATCAAATATGAAACAACTCAAACGGGGAGCTACTGCTCTGACTCTGACGACTAGGAAAGCTAGACCGGTGATGCTTTCCCAACTGACACGCTTCACAACGGAATGACGAACTCGGAGAGATCTGAGGCAAGAGATGTCACATTTTTTGGAGGGGGAGATGACCAAAGCGAAGATGCCAGGTGTATGGAGAAACTGATCCGGCTGAATATGAAGATACGCTAGCATAGGAATTCCGGACCAGACGATAGAGGCCATTCTGCTCAGAGCCATAGCCAATCACCCTGCTCGTGAGTATGTCCTGAAAAATGAGAATGGATGGGTCAAATATAGCATGACAGTGCAAATCCTTCGTAATCTTTCTAATGGATAACAAATTCATGGAGAACTCCGGAGCATGAAGAACATTCTGTAAATGCATAGAAGGTGATAAGGCGATCTCCCCCTGTCCAATGATGGGGGAATGAGCCCCATCTGCTATCAACACTGAGCGGTCAAATGGGATGTCCCTGTATGACTCGAGTCTCTCTCTATCATGACAGAGATGATGTGTGGCCCTAGAATCTATAATCCAATCGGAGAGATTACGAAAAGATGTAAAGACAGTGGCACTACTTAAGGTACTGGCAGCGGCAGACGAACTAGCAGAAGCTGTAGCAACAATATCTGAAGAGCCACCTGGAGAATCAGTAGACGATTGAGGCATAATATCTCGTAGACGCGCCACCAGTTCTTCGAACCGGTTATCTGTAGTGGATGCGGACTGAGGCGCGACATGCTCGGCTATACGCGTTGATGCTGGGAACCCATGCTTTGAGTAGCATGTTTCCTCTGAGTGTCCTGTGCGATGACAAAATGAACATGGCTGGCGAAAGCGGCCTCATCGTCCATGAGGTCCACGTCCACGAGCAGGAGACTGACCACCTCTCCCACGCGATACTGCCATCGCCGATGGGGGTGGAGTAGATGAGCTGGAGGAAACAGATATTCGACTAAGCCTCCGGTAAACATCCTCCATAGGAGGAATAACAACATCGGCCAATATCTGAGAGCGGGCTGCCTCATATTCAGGATCTAGCGCTGCAAGTAGTACGCCCACCATGGTAGCATTCCAAAAGGTCTTCTGCTGCTCTGGAGTCGCCGTGAGTGGTATGGTGCTATATAGTTCTCGAACATCCCTCTTAGGGACGTGTACAACGAGTGAAGTGGCCGCCCATTCTGCTTCATCGTGAATATATCATGCTGAAGTTGTAACATCTTGGTCTCGTTCCGTACTTGGGAATATGTAGCGGCTAGGATATCCCACATTGCCTTGGTAGTGGGCTGATGGAGGACATCATTGGCAATCTCCTTCGATAGTGTGCCTGATAGCCAAACTTTGGCATAAGCGTCATCGGCCTCCCACGAGGCATAGATCCCACTCTTCTCTTCCGGCTCATCCTCGGTAAGTATATGCTTCTTACCGTTTGACTTCATGAGACTCATGAACTGCATCGCCCAGAGCTCATAGTTCGTCCCATCCATCTTGACTATTGGCGCAGGACCTTTGAAGACGCCTATGGAGGGCATATCGACTTTACTTTCTGACATTTAGCCGGAGATGAAAACTAGGGTTTGTAGACAAAAGACGATGTCTACATACCGGATAGGATTTGAGTGCATATGTAGACTTTATGCACTCAAACCCATGTTAATAAATTGGCCGACGAGTAGTTAAGTTGCCGATAGGGGGCTTGGCGTGCTCGGCGAGGGCTGGGGCCCTGGCGGAGGGCTGGCGGGTCCGGCAGAGGCCTGGGGTGGAGGAGGGAGGGCCTGGCGGAGGATTGGAGGACCCGACGGAGGGCTGGGGAGGGCCTGGCGGAGGATGGGGGGGGCGACATCGTCGAGAGTAAGGAGAGAGAGAGAGGGTGGGCGGCGTGGGGGTTGAGAGGGTAGGGTTAGGGTTTTGGCTCTGATACCATGTTGGTGGAAAAGAGAGAAATTATGATTCCATAGAACCCTAGGCTCTCTTATATAGGTGAATAGCCTATGGGTAAATTACATAAGAGTCTAGAGAATAAGTACGAAATAAGAAACGATACATAATATCATAACATAAGTCTCTACAATACAATATAACAGGAATGGCATTTATTGCTAAGGCTCTACAACCCTATATCTATTTCTAATGGCATTTATTTAATCATTGCTAAGGCTCTCGTCAGGAGGCTTGCGCCTCTCCTCGACTCGCTTATTTCGCCTTCGCAGACCGCTTTTGTGCGTGGGAGGCAAATATCCGAATGCTACGCGGTGGCGTCGGAGATCATCGAAGGTTGGTGCAGAAATGATACCAAGGGGATTCTGTGGAAAATCGACTTTGCTAAGGCTTATGATACACTGGATTGGCGCTTTTTATGGTCGGTCCTCAAGCGACGGGGATTCCCGTCGTTATGGATCTCCTGGATTCAGCGCTGTGTGACCACTGCTACCTTCAACGTTATTCTCAATGGGTGCCCGGCTGGGGGGTCCTTCCAACCTCGAAGGGGCGTCCGGCAGGGATGCCCCCTCGCTCCCCTACTTTTTGTTTTGGTGGTGGATGTTTTGCCTCGTATGATTGATGGTGTGGCCGTGGCCGGCCTTACGCGCGGATGCTCTTTGGGCCCCTATCATATTCCTCTACTACAGTTTGCTGATGACACAATCTGCTTCATCGAGGGCGGCCTCTCCAACGCCTCGGGAATGGCTACTACTCTTCAATTATTCAGTGAGATGTCAGACCTCCTCATCAACGGGAACAAGTCAAAAGTCGTTCTGTTCGCTATGTCGCAGGAGGAGGCCGTGGACTGTGCCAGGTGGTTGGGTTCTTCTCCGAGCGGCCTCCCTATGGAGTATCTTGGCTTGCCGCTGACGGTGGGCCGTGCCCGGTTGAGTGACTGGCGGAAGGTGGTTGAGAAGATGGAGGCTAGGCTGGCTGGTTGGCGCGCGACGCTCCTCTCCAGGGGGGGTCGGTTAGTTCTTCTTAAATCCGTTCTTTCCTCGATCCCAATTTACTTCTTATCCGTGCGTGGCATGCCGAAGGGGATCCTGTTGAGGTTGGAGAAATGTATGCGGGGTTTTCTTTGGGGAAGGAAGGGCGAAGGGAGTCGGGGGGTACATTTGGTGGGTTGGGAGGACGTCTCGCGGCCTAAGCGGGAGGGGGGCTTGGGTGTGAGACGGTTGGAGGTGGTGAACAAAGCATTGCTTCTCAAATGGGCAGCGAGGGTGTGGGGTCGGGAGGAGAATTTCATGCTGAAGTGCCTTAGGGAGGCGGCGGGGGTCGATTTGATTTCCGCTTCGCGGGGGAGGATCGAGGGACACAATTCCTCTTTGTGGCGTGGTGTGTTTTCTGCTTTTAATCGCAACAGATCATTCTTTAAACCTATTCTCGGCGATGTGAATTCTTTCTGCTTCTGGACGGATGATTGAACCGGGAGGGGTGTTCTGCAGATCTTGTATCCACGGCTGTGCGCGCTGGTGGTCGACAAAGAGGCCACCGTGGCCTCCTGCTGGGACGGTGGCTGTTGGTGCCCTTTGTTTGCCGCTAATTTATCGGATCAGCGTTTGGACGATTTCACATCCATGTTGGCTTTTCTCTCGGACGCTCCCACGCCTAATGGGGAGCGTGATCACATGGCTTGGAAGGACGGTCCTTTCTCTTCCAGGAAGGCGTACCTCGCTCCTATTCCTTCCTCTGTGGGGGACGATGCGACCTTCTTGCGTCATTGCAAGTTCATCTGGGGACTCAAGCTCCCGGAAAGGGTTGGTATCTTTCTTTGGTTACTTCGGCGTGGTCGGCTGTTAACTAGAGACCGATGTGCAATTATGTTTCATAATGTCTCGCAAATGTGCGGTCTATGTGGTACGGAGGAGGAAACGAGCGGGCACCTCTTCTTTCATTGCGGCAGTGTTCGTGCTCTCTGGGACGATCTGGGATGGCTGAATATCTCCAACTTTGGTGCGTTTTGCGACAGCTTGATGAATGCTGCGGGCCGGACTAGGGTGGATCTGGTGGACCCGATTGCGCGCTTGTGGAGCATATGGTTAGGAAGAAACGAGGCACTCTTTGCTCGGCAGAGGTTTTACAAGGAAAATATTTGCATCTCGGCAGCACGCTTTCTTCAGGATTGGACTTCTGGGTAACGTCTTACGTATGCGATGGGGGTATCTCTTATTTGTCACCAACTACCTTTTCTTTTCTTCTTCCATCTTGTAAGTACTCTCTTCTATAATTTTTAATGCATTGAGGCGAACACCTCTGAGTGCTTCCCCTTTTTGGAGCGTAAAAAAAAAATAACAGGAATGACGACATAGCATAATATATATCTCTACAGGTATATTATAGATACATATATGATATTGATTTTTTTAATTTAATAATTTTATATTCTATTGATTTGGTATATTAATCAAAGAGAACAACTAATGAAGCTATCCACTTATTGAGGAGACAATGGAAACTTATAGAGCTAAAATGAAGAATCTTTATATGATTTTTGTTGATTTGGAGAAGGCTTATGATTCAATTTCACAGGAGATCTTGTGAAGAGTTTTGGAGAAGAGACAAGTGCCTGCCCTGTACACTATTAACCTTATAAATGATTTGTATAACGAGGCTTCGTCTTGTGTTGGTATCCGGTCTGGGAAGAGCGACTATTTTGACATCATCATTAGTCTGCGTCAAGGTTCATTTTTGAGTTATTTTCTTTTTTATTTTGATCATGACGAGTTGAATAGTCACATTCAGGATGAGATACCTTGGTAGATGTTGTTTCTGCTGATATCGTATTGGTTGATGAGACTAGAGATGGATTAAATGAGAAGCTTGAGGGATTCAAGGTGAAGATCGGAAAAGATAACATTTAGAAGAAAGATTCTTTTAGATACTTGGTATCTATTTTGCAATATAATGGGGAAATTGATGTAGATATTACGTGTAAAATAAATATAGGTTGGTTAAAGTGGAGAGGAGCTTCAAATATTCCACTACTTAGGAAATTCCTTTGAAAATCAAAGTTTTATAAAGCAACTGTGAGACATTTATGGACCTGATTCTTGGCATGTGAGTATGGATGAAAACATATACAAATGTATTCACATCTATCTATATATGCATTCATTAAATGGAGGATATGGATGCTATTTTTATATCTGGCGAATACGATTGCAAACATTAAAATCTAACATCCGATGAATACGAATACAAATCTCACGTCCTTAATTTTAACGAATTCAAATACAAATACGAATATTTAATTTTTGAAGGATACACATGCGAATGTTCATTTTTGAAAGATTTACTAAGTGTAAATAAATACCACATGGGTTGGGTATGTTCACAATCAAGACCAAACTCTAAACTTTTGAGTTGGAATATAAAATTTCTCCACAACTTTGTGTATTTCAGAATTCCTAATTTCCATTCTTCAGTATACACTACACACTTTAATCCGAAATTCACCTCTTATGGCCCATCCCCACTATGAAACCTTACTCGCGATACCCTTTGACCCCCCTTCCTCAATTTGAAACTCTGCTCAGAGTGCTCACGCGTAGCACCCATACGCCTGTCTGGACTGCTCCTACGATCCTCCCCACCTGCATTCATGGTTGTGCTTCTCAAACGATCTCATGCTGTTGCCCATACTAGAACATCTCAATGATGGCAGTGAGGTTCAACGTGCTCTGTTGCATTTGCTGGTATGGTGCTGAAGTAAGGTAGGAGGACTTTTGCCGACGGTTGACGGAGAATGGTGGTGGGAGTTGCGATCGATCGAGCTGGAGCATCTTATATCATATTGCTATCGGTTATTTCAATTTGCTGGTATTGCTTGACGTTGTAAGGCATCCTAATTTGATCCGCATACCGTTGCAGTTCTTGGTGCATCCCGCCCATTTCCTACCAAAACTTTCAACCTGCTCTTTCTCCTCTTTTGCTCCCCTTCCATCATTGCTTGGTTGCTCCTCCCGTCATCGTAGTTGTTGATCAACCCATTGCTGCTCGATGGCTCCCCTCTCGTCGTTATAATTGTTGATCAACCCATTGCTGTGTGGTGCTGTGTGGTTGCGCCCCTCCTGTCCTGCAGTTGGCAGTTGCTAATCTTCCCATCGTCACTATTGCTCAGTAATTTTAATAGATAAGTAAGCTATTAAGAACATTTTTTAAGTTATACAAAATATCTCACGAATTTGTTATTTTATGTGGTTAGATAATTTTGTAAGATTGTAGTTAATTTCGTGAGATTTCATAAGTTATACAAAATATCACAGAAATTGAATAAAGTAAAGAATCATATTTGTAATTTATTTAGAAATTGCTCTTTGATAATACTATCCGGATATAGATCTTTGATCATGTCTTGATATAATGAGTACCGATCCATTTACAGGAATTGCAAATAATGAAGTTGCAGAGAAAGCTACAAATCCTATACCTAAGAAACAAAAAAACTCACTTCTAAGATTTAGTTGGATTTTGATAGAATTAATAAGAGAGAAATGATAATTTATGTAAAGACATATGGGCATGACATGATATTTGCTAAGTGCAAGAGATGCCCTAAAAAAATTGCGTCATGGTTTCGACATGGGAACAACCAAATGGGTAATCACTCAAAATATTGTCCTAATAAAATTAAAATAGAGAAGGGTCAACAACAAATTCATTCGATGTTAAAATCTTATGGAAGTAGTATAATTTCAATTATACGTTTATTGATGAGGAGAGTCAGATGCTCCGTGTTAAAGCAATCAATGTTCTTGAACACCCTTTTAACATTGTTTGTTATTTTGCTTTTGGAGCATATGCTTTGTCACTTCGGACCCAACTTAAGATTCCAAATTCCATCTCGCATAATAATGGTAAAGATGTGCAAGGTAGTATTTGATGATGAGAAGAAAAAGTTGTATCAAAATTTCAAGAACTTATCTTCATGGATTTCACTTATAATGGACATGTGGATTGCTTTTGCACAACAAATCCATTTGTGTTTTAATGCTCACATTATTGATGATTCGTGGAAGTTGCAGAAAGGGATCATTAATTTTTAATGTGAATGACTCCACAAGTTAAAAAATTAACAATTATTTCTTATCTCGAGTGTTTGATTAGAACACATGCCAAAAACTATCGACGATTGAAATTGGCAATGTCAAAGCCTATGATATCGCATTGAGGCTTATCTAAACTCATCTAAGAGATTTATTGACTTTGAATGATTTTTTTTTCAATTTTCATGTTCGGTGTGCAACACATATCATTAATCTTGTGGTTACAGATGGGTTGATGATGAGTTCAAAGCCAATTGGGAAAGTGCAACAAAATTATCTAGTTCAAATTATATCACGAGAAATCTTTTTTTCATCGAATGTTGTGAGATTCACTTGCTCTTTATTGAATAGCTAAAAAGTAGCAATCTCACTATTATTTCCACGATAATTGTAATGAAATAAAAGTTTGACAAGTATTGGGACATGTGCAACCAACTTTTAGCAATTGCTTTTATTTTGGATCCCCGCTACAAGATGAAGACAATCACCCTTTATTACAAGGATATTTGTCAGTTTGATGGGATTAGAAAAGTAGTTGAACTCCTCGAAATCTTCAACAATCTTTTTTTCTTCATATTGATCTGTTGGACCTCTAAAGACTATATTACATCCCGTATCAACTTCTACTCATTCACTAGAGAAGAAAGAGTAGTTTTGCTCAATTAATGGACGATGAAGATGCCCATCCATTGAAATCGGAGTTAGACGAGTATTTGGAAGAGAAATGTGTGAGATTGAAGGAAACATATGAAAACAAACTTGTTATTTCAGGATGGTGGCAACATGATGTCGGAAGATTTCCATTCTTGAGAAAATGGCTAAGGATATCGTAGGAGTTCCAACGTCCTCGGTTGCATCTGAGTACATGTGGTTGTGTAGTTGACACATACCATTGTTCCATCTAGATATAGTGGAGGCACTGATATGTAGTGAAGATTGAAAGATGAATTCAATGATAAGAAGTATTTTATAATTTTTCAATTTAATTTTTTTACATATCAATGTATAACTCATATGATGTTGCGAAGTGCAGATTTAGGTGACACTTATATGATCCCATTATTATAAATGAAGTGGTTGAGACTCTGTCTCAACTGGATACATCTTCCTCAGTCTTACATATATAATTAGTATGAGCTATCGAACAAGTTTTAACCAATTTTTTTGTTATTTTAGTACAATCCGTGGCTACGACAAAATGGATGGATATGTAAGAGATACCATGGATGATGACTTGCGATAATAAAAAATGCCATACAAGACTATATATTTTATTTAATAAGTTGTTAACAATATGATTAAATACTTAGTAAACCACATAGTTAAAAAAATTCTATTCAAGATATAAAAATGCACCAGATGTCTAATTCAAAAAACTATTGTTTGAACAATCGAAACCTATTTTCCATGTACTTTATTTCTATCAACTACAACAAAAATGAGCCTTCCACGATTTCCCATTATCATTCTTTAGATCATGATCCGTGCTAAAAATAAGCAAATGAAAGAATGTTAAAAAACAATACATTGAATTATCATTTAATGAAACAAACATCTGAAATATATCAACCATATCACAAGTCACCGTCCATGACATCTGTCTCATATCCACCCACATTATTGTCGTCATTGACTGGTACTAACAACAACAAAGCCTTTTCCCACTTAAAGTAGGTATTGACTGGTACTAAAATGACAGAAAAATATTTGTTAAATAAATTGATCAATAGCTCATACTGATTAACCTGAAGAAGATGCGTCTTGTTGAGACGAAGTCTCAACCACTTCATTTATAGTAGTGGGAGCATATGAAGTGTCACTTAAATATATATTTCACAACATCGTGTTTGTTATACTTTGATAGGTAAATATATTAAATTGACAAAATTATAAGCTACTTTTTACTCTTGAATTCATCTTTTAATCAATCTCGACTACATATCGGTACCTGGACTATATCTGGATGTAATCTACTACGGTGTGCATTGAGTATGTGATCGCTAGTAGTGAAAGCAGATTCAAATGCTCCATGAATGCTAGAACTCCTAAAATATCTTTGGCTATTTCCTAAGAAGGGGAAATCTTTCGATATTTTGTTGCCACCATCTTAAAAAAAATCAAATTCACTGTCACATATTTCCTTCCATCTCACACATTTCTCTACCAATTGTATCTAACTCTAATTTCACTGGTTGTGTCTTCATCATTCATTAATTGAGTAAACCTACTCTTTTTCTTCTCTGATAGATGAGTAGAAGTTGATACCTGATGCGACGTAGTCTTCGGAGTCCCAATGAATGAATACAACAACAACAAAGCCTTTTCCCACATTAAGTAGGGTCAACTCCATGGATTCTTTGCCTCCATTCAGATCTATTTTGCGTTGTTCTCGGGCTTAGATCCAAAAAACTAAGATCCCTTTGTATAGTCTCATTCCAAGATTTCTTGGGCCTTCCTCACCTCCTTTTAGACATGTCAACATTCCAAAACTCAGATCTCCTCGCCAATGCATTAGTTGACTTCCTTTGCAAATGGTCAATACTCCTTTGCAAGTATGAAGGAAAAAGTTTTTTGATGATTTCGTGTAGTTTATCTACTTTTCGCATCCCATCAGGCTGATGTATATCCTTGTAATAAAAGGTGACTGCCTTCATCTTGTAGCGAGGACCCAAGATAGAATCAATTTCTAAAAGTTGATTGCACATGTCCCAATACTTGTTGAATTTGTTTTTCATTATAGTTGCCATGGAAACAATAATGCTATCACTACTTATCAACCAATTAATAAAGGGAAATTGAATCTCACAAAATTCCATGAAAAAAGATTTGCCGTGACATAATTTGAACTAGACAAGAATTCAATAGCACATAGAAATGTTCTAAACATTCTTCCAGAATTTTTATGTTGGCTCGTTCATTCGTCCTTACTCAATAAATGAATATAATTAACATCTAGATATCCAAATCTTCTAAATACATCCTTGTAATGCAACATAGTTGAGAACATAAGGTATGCATAATTCCATCTTGTGCAACATTCCGATGACAAGCATTTTTTGTGTTTTAAATCAGCTTGTTTTGCGATTTCAAGATATTTACTTCCATTTGAGGGGAACATGAAACCTCCAGCCACCTTTTCTTCTTGTGCCCATTCGTGCAGGACATCTGGGCTGACGTCGATTGGATTGACCGGTCATCCATGATGGCCTTCTGGGAGGGCCTTGCTGCTGCCTCCTCCCGCCCCCGTTCTGTTAGAATCATCCCCGTTGCGCGTATTTGGAGCATTTGGTTGGGAAGAAACAATTTAATATTTGCTGGGCAGCGTTTCTACAAGGAAAATATCTGTATCGCTGCAAACAATTTTTGTACGGATTGGCTAGCCATGTAGGCTGTCTTGGGTGGCGGATGGTATCTTGTGCACCATCCACCTCGACATTTTTATTTTATTTTCCCCGCTGTAAGTATATCATTCACCTTTCCTTAATAAATTGGGGCGAACACCTATGAGTGTATCCCCCTCTTTTGAGTGTCAAAAAAAAACATGTTACATATTTGATGCCCAATCGTACTTTCTTTATTGCCTTTAAAATCATCTTTAACCCATCTTTAAACACAAGATTAAGGATGTGTTGTACACCCAACATGAATGAAAGTCCGTTCGAAATCAATGAGTCCTAGACGAGTTTTGAAAAACTTCAACACATCATTAGCCTTGTCATTGTCAACTATGCCTGTAAATAGTTTTTTTATCTAGGGATTTTTACACCCATAACCCTGAGTAATTTCGCAATAACATTCATAGCCCCGCATAATTGTGAATTACACGAGGAACCCTAGATAGTTCCTCCGTCTCACACCTATAACCCTCCGCTAAAGACAACAGTTAACTCAACCATATTGTGAGTTAATCTAACCAAGCGTGTATCCAAGGGCTATTAAAAATTCTGCCCCTGCAAGAGTGTGTCCGTCGGATGCTCGAAGCTCTGGCATGGATTCATGGCAGTAGCGACCTGATCCGATGTGTCAGTATTGCAGATTACAGAGCCGTTGCAGGAGGGGTTTCAGGGGGGCGGTCGTGGGTGGGGGCCTTCACAGGGGCGGTTGGGGGGGGCATTCGTGCGGGGAGGGGGGGGGGAAGTGCTTCGCGGGGCGGTCGTGGGTGGCGTCAGGGGAAAGGGAGGGGGCGCTTTCATGCGCGCGGGGAGGGGGGTGTGTTCGCGGGGGCGGTCGTCGGTGGGGGCTTTCACAATCGAGGGGGCTTTCCGGGGGGGGGGGGGGCTTCAGGCTCGCGGCTCGAAGGGAGGGAGGGGGAGGCAGAGGGTTGGGAGTGGGGTGGGAGGCGCTTCAGGCTCGACGGGGGAGGGAGGGAACTAGACGGGGGGTTTCACGTGGGGGGGGGGAGGGTGCGTGAGGCGGTGGGCTGGAGGGTCGGGGGTTCTGCGTGAGGGAGGTGGGGGCTTCGCCTGAGGCCGCTGGCGGAGGCAGGATCGACGGGGGGGGGGGGGTGCGTGAGGCGGTGGGCAGAGGGTCGGGGGCTGGAGGGTTGAGGGTGGGGGCTCTGCGTGGGTTGGAGGGGGGGGCACTTTAGCACGGTCCCCGCCAGTGGCTTTCTACAGGGGATGGGGAAGTACCCAAAGGCGGTGTCGTTTTCGATCCTGGACACTTGCTTCGATCTCAGCGGTTACGACGAGGTGAGCGTACCGAAGGTGGAGATGGTGTTCCGGGGAGGGGTGGCGGTGCAGGTGGCGACGCATGGGCTGTTCGTGGGCCTGTCGGAGGGGTAGTTGTGCCTGGCGTTCGCCGCGAACACGGACGCCTGTGACGTGGGGATTATTGGGAACATGCAGCAGATGACGTTGGAGGTGGTTTACGACGTGGGCAATGGAAGGATCGGCTTCGCCGCCGACAGGTGTAGCTGAGCTAAATGGAATTCACAATAAGATGATGTAGGGAGCTGAGAGCGCTGGCGGGGGCAGGCTGGGGGGAGGTACTGGAGGTCGCTGGCAGGGGGGAGGGTTGCTGAGGTCACTAGCAGGACCGTGCTCGACGAGGGGGTGTTCAACGGGAGGGTGGTGGCGCATGCTCTAAGGGAGAGAGGTCTCAACGTGGAGGGGTATTCGACGGGTTAAGGTTTGGTCTGAGTTAGAGGAAGCGGACGGGGAAGGCCTGGAGCGGGGGTCGACGGGGAGGAGGAAGTGGTCGATGGGGAGGAAGGGGTGAGGGGAGAGGAGGAGGATGGCATAATTTGTAAATAAGAATGAATATTAGGGGCAACTTCGTCTTTTTCTAACAGAAACCGTTAAATATAACGGTTAATTTAAACGGAACATAACACAGGGTTATATCATGTAAGTGTTACGCATTACTCGGGGTTTTTCATGTAATGCACGATTATCTATGGTTATGAATGTTATTGAGAAATTACTCAGGGTTATGGGTGTAAAAATCTCTTTTATCTATGTTCCACTCAAACATTCAAGGCAACAAATAATTGCTAATATTTGAAATTGTGGATCCATTCACATTAAAAAAAGTTTAATGATTCTTTTATGCAACTTCTATTAATCATCGATAACGTGAGCACTAATACATGGATAGGTTTTGTTTTGTGTAGAAGCAATCTACTTGTCCATTATAAGTGAAATATGTGAAAACAAGTCTTGAAAATTTGATCCAAAATTTTCTTCTCATCATCATCAAATACTATCATGCATATCATTGCCATTGTTATGCGTGACATAATCTTATGCTGTGGACGAAGTGTCATATGTTTGGAACACAGAATGACAAACCATGTTAAAAGGGTATTCAAGAACAATTATTGCTTGAACATGGAACATTTAACTCTCCTTATCATCAAACACATAATTTGAAATTATACTACTGCCATCGGATTTTAACATCAATGAATTTGTTGTTGACCATTCTCTATTTTAATTCGATTAGGACAACATTTTGAGTGGTTACCCCAGATGCACTTAGCACATACCCTGTCATGCTTATCTGTCTTTCCATCAATTATCACTTCTAATATCTTAGTAACTCTATAAAAATCCAACCAAATCTTAGAAGTGTATTTTTTTGTTTCTTAGGTTTAGGATTTGTAACTTCTCAGTAGCTTCATTTCTTTGCGATTCCAAGGTACTCATTATATCAAGAAATGATCAAAGATCTATATTAAAAATGAACCAGAATCTATCCAGATAGTATTCTCAAAGAGCAATCTCTAAATGGATTACAAATATGATTCTTTATTCGGATAGCGATTATGTGATATTTTGTATAACTTATGAAATCTTACAAACTAAAATCTTAGAAAATTTACTAACCATACATAATATCAATATCATGTGCTATTTTGTGCAACTTAAAAAAAATATTTTGATTGCTCCTTACCTCTCAAATTTACTTAGCAACAATAGCGATGGGAAGATCAGCAACTGCCATTTGCAGAACAAGAGCGGAGCAACTGAGCAACAACATGCTGATCAACAACTATGGCGATGGGAGGTGAGCAACCGAGTGGCTACAGAAGGGGAGAAATCAAGAAGGAAGACCCATGGAAATTGTTGGGAGGAAATGAAGAGACACAACGAGAACTACACGGGTATATCAATCAAATTCAGATGCCTTACAAAGTCAAGCAAATTTGGCAAATTCAAATAATAGATAACAATATGAGCCAGATGCCTTAGCCCGATCTATCTCAACTCCCACCACCATTCTTCATTAATCATTATCACAAACCCCTTACCTTTCTTCAACAATGCAACAAAGCAAACTGAACCTCGTCACCATCCTCGAGATGTTATGAGTAGCGATAGGAGGTCCCCGACACCAAGGACATCAAGAACCACAACCTGGTATGTTGGTGGGGAGGACTGGAGGAGCGGTTCGAGCGGATGCGTGTTCCTCGCACGTGAGCACTTTGAGCAGGGTTTCAAATTGAGGGGGGGGGGGCAGAGGGTGAAGGGTATCGTGAGTAGGGTTTCGAATTGGGGAAGGGTGGTCGAAAGGGGTGGGTTCAGAGAACGGGATTGGGAATTAAGGAATACACAAAGGTGTGAATATATTTTATATTCCCCCTCAAAACCTCAAAAGTTCAAAGTTTGGTTTATTTGTGAACTTGCCCTGCCCATGTAGTATTTATTCACTCAGTAAATCTTCGCCCCGCGCCCAACGCCGCCTAGTGTGCCTCCCGCGCCGCCTAGTGCGCCTCCTGCTCCATCCGCGCTAGCGGGCCTGCAGCCTTAGCATGTTTCCCGTGCTGACCAGCTGCCCTTCAAAAGTGTGCGACACCGCTACCTGGCCTCCTAGCCGACCAGTCCACGTCGTGCAACTTTTCTTGGGGTTCTAGGGTGTGACACGAGTATCTAAAACATCCTAGTTACCCTAAGGCTTCTCCAAAGGAATGGAAGATGTTGTGGTATGAGTCTACACCTACAACCATCTTCCTGTATGTCAATGTAGACACACGTTCTTAGCGATAGCTCGGTCTTGAAGATTAGTTGTCATCATGTTTGACAACAAAAGTGACATTCCATCCATGGGTGCATTCAAAGGTCCAACACCCATAGTCAAGATGGATGGGACAAACTATGAACTGTGGGCCATGCTGTTCATGAGTTTAATGCAATGCAATGACAAGAAACACATTCACAAATCACAATAGAGGAGCCAAGTGACAAGATTGGGATAAATGCCTCATGGGAGGCAGATGATGCTTATGCATGGGTATGTCTATCTGGGATAGTGTCATCAGAGATAGCTATGATATTCTGAGTCAGTCGACTGCGGAGGTTATGTGGGACATTCTTGCCGCCACATACTCGTCGGCGAAGAACAGGTCGAAGATACTGCAACTCCAGCATGATATCTTCACATCCGAGCAGAATCGTCGTCCCCTTCATACCCTCTATACTTCCTTAAAGGGTATGCTCGAGAAGTTACATGGTTACATTCCGTTGACTGCTACACCAGAGTAGCTCAAGACATACAGAGACTCTGTGATGATAGGAGTTTTTCTAGCAGCTCTTGACCCTGACTATGACATTGCTCGTGCCCAGATCCTTACTGATGCTACCGTACCTCCAATGGAGGAAGCTTATCGCAGATTGAGTAGGCTATCTATATCTTCAGGAGGTACCGTGCAACAACGTACATCTTCAGCTATGGCTGCATCTCGTGGGAGGGGAAGTCATATACCATATTGTGCTAGAGGAAGCTCTAGCAGTGGCAGAGGAGGGGGTAGTCGACCCCGTCAGCCTTGCACCTATTGTCACAGATCTGACCACTCTGACGAAACATGCTATTCTAAGCCTGGGTTTCCTGCTTCAGCTCGGGCTGCAGAACAGACACAATCAGTTGGGAGTCCCTCACATGTTGCAGATCAGAGATTGGATGAACTTGTTGCTCGTCTCAGGGAGATTTTGCCTACTACAGAGACGACTACCTCTCCTTCAGGATCCTTACAGGTGGCGGCCTTCAGCATCAACGTCTACATCAGGTACAGCATATGCCCTTACTACTTGTTACAGGGCAAACTTGTCAGAATGGATTAATGATTGAGAAGCATCACATCATCTATGCGGTGACAGAGGCCAGTTTAGTGTATTTGCCCGGCTCTGAATGAACGATCTGTTGTGATAGTAGATGGGACACATTCTCCCATCACTGGTCAGGGGGAGGCGCGGTTGATCCCTGGAATGAGATTTCAGAATGTTCTTTATGCCCCTAAATTTTCTATGAATCTACCTTTAATTATTCAAATTAGAAAAGACTTATATTGCCGTGCTATATTTAATCCATCTACTCTTATGTTTTCGGAGATACTAATGGGCATGGTGATTGGAACTGGCCGTGAGCAAGGGGATCTCTACAAATTGGTGCAGTGTCCTTATGTCGGTGCCTCTTCTATTCGCACTGGGATCAGTTTCTCCCTATATGTGGCATCTTAGATTTGGTCATCTTCCTCTGCAAACGCTGTGTCACGTTCTTACACAGATTTCTCCTCGCGTCACCTTTCAGTGCGAGGCCTGCCAGTTTGGGAAACATTATCGCTCTACCTTTCAGAGTCTTCAGGGTCATAGCAGTCATAGTCTGTTTGAGTTATTGCATTTTGATATTTCTCTAGGGACATAGGTTTTATCTTGTTGCAGTTGATGAGTTTTCAAGATTGTCTGGGGTATTTCTTCTTAAGAACAAGTCTGATGATGTAGGTCCTGTTATCCAGTCCTTTATTAATGAAATAAAAAATATTTTTTTCAGCGAAAGTCAAGTTTATTCGTTCCAATAATGTATTAGAGTTTTGCAGTACAC
Source organism: Ottelia alismoides (assembly GCA_037367405.1). NCBI lineage: Eukaryota > Viridiplantae > Streptophyta > Magnoliopsida > Alismatales > Hydrocharitaceae > Ottelia > Ottelia alismoides. The sequence continues at coordinate 134,401 of JAZKJV010004203.1, read as the reverse complement.
AACTTTCTCAATTCCTTAGGTCCTTTGGTATTGTGCATCAGACATCGTATGCATATACGTCCCAACAGAATGGGATAATAGAATGAAAACACCGTCATCTGTTAGATGTCACCAAAACTCTGTTGATTCAGAGCCGTGCCCCTTATTCATATTGGGGTGATGCGGTTCTGACTGCTTGTTATATGGTAAATCATATGTCCTCTTCGGTGCTAGGAGAGAAGCTTCCATTCTTGATTGCGTTTCCCGAGACAGATCTTTTCTCGCTAATGCCTCGTGTCTTTGGTTCTGTAGCTTTTGTTCATCAAGTGTCTCCAGGTCTTGACAATTACGTTTCCCGAGACAGATCTTTTTCTCGCTAATGCCCCGTGTCTTTGGTTCTGTAGCTTTTGTTCATCAAGTGTCTCCAAGTCTTGACAAGCTCTCTCCTAGAGCTGTCAAATGTGTGTTTATTGGATATTCCAAGACCCAAAAAGGTTATCGTTGCTCTGACCCTGTTCGACGAAGATACAATGTTAGTGCTGATGTTACCTTTTTCGAGTCAGTTATGTATTTTTCTCCCACATGTGACATGCTTACTCTTACTCATTCAGAGGATGGAGAAGAGGTCTATATACCACCTCAGTCATTATCATCTCCACTACCAACTCCTCCACCAGCACCTCCACCATCACCACCTCCTCCACCATCACCTTCACCGCCACCTACTTTCTTCCCGCAGGTTTACCAGCGACACCCCCTGCTCATGTGCCTCCTCCGTCATCCAACACATCCGAGGAATGTTCTGAACATTTGGGTATTATTGATGGTATTGGTGATTTGCATGTTCAACCTTAGGTACAAGACGTGGATACTATCTCTTCTGCATCTACTGAGGATCTAAATATGCTGAGTGCACTAAGGAGGTTGAAACGGGCGTGTACTATGCATCCTATTGGGTCTCATGTTTTCTTGGGGCATCTTCCCAAGGCGTTTTAGAGATTTGTTGTTGGTTTGTCTATCGTGGAAATACTGCGGTCTTATCAGGAGGCTCTATAGAGCAGTTAATGGCGTCTGGCTATGGAGGAGGAGATGGCAACTTTACAGTCACAAGGTACGCGGAGACATGTTGTCCAAGCTCCGCCGGGCGCATCTATTATTGGTAGTAAGTGGGTATTTACGGTGAAGCATCGGGCTGACAGTACAGTAGACAGATACAAGGCCAGATTGGTTTCTCGTGGATTCACCCAAACGTATGACGTGGATTATTAAGACACCTTTTCTCTTGTTGCACGACACTCTACCCTGGGGATTCTTATTGCTGTTGTCGTGGTTCGTGATTTTCCGCTTTTCAATTAGATGTAAAGAATGGTTTCTTGTATGGAGATCTGCAGGAGGAGGTTTACATGCAGCAGCCACATGGGTTTGTTGCTGAGGGAGAGTCCAATATGGTGTGCCATATTCATAAGGCTATCTATGGCCTTAAGCAGAGTCCGAGGGCTTGGTTCTAGAAGCTTTCAGAGTTGATTTAACATAAGGGGTTTCTCAGATCCACTGCAGATCATACTCTCTTTGTTAAGAGAAATCAGAGAGGTATTGTACTTGTTTTGGTTTATGTTGATGACATTGTTATCACTGGCAGCGATCATTGTTCACTAAATTGGCCGCACAGGCCGCATATGTTGCCGCATATGCCCGTGCGGCATGCAAACCGCACCGATTAAATGAATCAGTACAGTAAGTGGCCTCTCCGCATATGCCCCGCATATCTCGCATATGCCCCGCATACTCCTCCAACAGCTCCAACTTTTCAATCTTCTCATTCAGGTCCTTACTTCCATAACTCTGTCTCTTCCTTCATTCAGTGGTAAGAATATGGCATGCATATCTATAAAATTGCAATGCATTATACCATTATGTATATGCAATGTTTTATGCTTTTCTCATGTATTGATTTCACGAGTATATGCAATGTATCATCGAATATTTTTTGTATATGCTGATTGAGGTTTTGCTCATGTAGTGCATGTATGTATATTGAAGTTTTGTTATTACGGATCATATAATGTGTGAAGTTTTTATGGTAAATGTTTTTTTTGTGATTAAATATGAGGCAATTAAAAGCATATATACACACCCATTTAACATCAACCATTTTTCTTAGATTTTTTTAACTCCACTTAAATACATAAATTCATTGATAATGTTATTCGTAGATATTTATTTATTTTTAAATTAAAAATTAGAAAACCATATAGAACCGCATATACCCCGCATATGTCCCCACATACCACTTATTCAGTATTCGATGATCAGTCCGAACGCATACGTATACCGCTTTCCTAAACCTTGGCAGCGATGAATTGGGCATTCAGGCAACTAAGGACTTTCTTAGGCAACGGTTTGTTGCCAAGGACCTTGGCACGCTTCGTTACTTCCTTGGCCTTGAGTTTGCACGTAATCAACAGGGCATGGTTATGACGCAAAGGAAGTATGTTACTGATCTTCTATATGAGACATGCATGACTGGATGTAGACCAGCTACTACCCCAATGGATCCTAATTCTAGGCTCTATGATGATGACTCTGAGGAGGTGGACAAGAGACGATATAGAGAGCTGGTAGGGAAATTATTATATATTACTATTACCAGGATTGATATATCTTTCGTTGTGAGCAGATTAAGCCACTTCATGGAGCAACACAGGCAGACACACATGGATGCAGTGTGTGTGCATTATCTTGAGATATCTGAAGTCATCTCTAGGTTCGGGTCTTCTTTTTAGAAGAGATACTTTTCTTACAGTTACTGGATGTGCATATATGCAGATTATGCTGGGTGTCCTAAGGACAGGAAGCCCATTTCAGGCTTTATTGTGTTTGTTGGTAGCTCATTGGTCTCATGGAAAAGTAAGAAATAAACTGTTGTTGCTCAGTCTAGTGCAAAATCAGAATATAGGCCCATGGCCCAAGGGAGTAGAGAAATGATGTGGGTCAAGTCTTATCCTGACTGATCTAAGATTCAGGTGCCTCTTCCTATGCACCTCAAATGTGATAATCAAGCAGCCTTGTTCATAGCTAATAATCCAGCATTTCATGAGAGAATAAAGCATATTGAGGTAGACTGTCACTACACTCGTGACTTGATCTAAAAGGGGCTTATTTCAACGTCTTATGTCGCTTCAGGTGATCAGGTTGCGGATATGTTCACCAAAGCTCTTGCAAGAGGTCCATTTCTTCATTGTTGTTCCAAGCTGAGCATGATAGATATATATGCTCTATCTTGATGGGGAGTGTTAAGATTCTTATATTATTGTCGTCTTTATTTATATTATTTATTTCTCTTGTCCTATTTATGTAATTTACCCTTTGAGCTTTTCTCCTATATAAGAGAGCTCTAGGGTTAAGATGGAATACAACTTTTTGGTTTTCACCTCAACAAATATGAACTGAGGAAAAGAATCCCTGTAGGCGACCCTAGTTAATGTGGTAGAAGACTTTGTTGTTGTATGCTTGATCTTTGAGAATTTTGCACTGGCGTTGAAGGTGGCTGCACCAGGGTAGTTATTATGGACCTCGACAATTTTATGGAAGGTGGATTATAGAAATGCGTATGCGAACTTGAGCTAAACCTTTTATAGACATTTCTGAGAAATAGAGGTTTCTTGTAAAGGTAATCTTATAGATGAAGCAAAGCATCAAAACGAGCTCCGTCAAAAGACTCTAGGATGTGGGTCTAACTTCTGAAAGTAATGAATTGAGCATTACTGAGTTTGGATTCATGAGGCAGGTTTAATTTTTAAGTTCGAGTCTTTTTTCACGTGACATCATGACTTTGGATCTGCAAGAGAGGGCCACGTTGTTGTCAGGAGCTGCATTTTTCTTGAAAGGAGCTATAAGAGTGATCCTAATTGTGGCCAAATTTGTTAAAAAAGGTTGCGATATAATAAATGGTTTTGCTTTTGAATGGACGACTAGTTGTGAGCTAGCTTGTTTAGGGATGTTCCAAATATTGATGGACTTTCCAATTGTTGTCAAGGCGATGTTGACGCTATTAGAGGATTAGTTTTTGAATTAGAATTAGGATTTTGTTTTTGCTTCTCTTTTGATTCATGCTTGAGTGACTTTCTTATCCTCCTCACTTTAAGAACACGATGCTAGTGGAAGAAGAGACTTATTGTTGGAAGTAGTCTATCATATTTTTTTAATGGCTTGCACTTATACTTACTACTACCTCCTTGTAAGTCGAGTTATCCTAATTGTTATCACAACTGCATAAGCTTTCGAGAAACTAGGGCCTTAATATATGTTAAGATTTTTCTTTGACTATTGAAAGGGAAACAAACAGTGACTAGGAAGGGAAGTCAAGCAATTTTGTTTTTTTAGGTATTTGTCAAGGAAATTTTAAGTGTGTGTGTATATATGTAGGCATGTAATATTATGTTGTGGATGCACGGAGACTCGTACTACATGTCTAGCACATCACAAGTAACTGATACAATGATTAATGATGTCGATGCATTGGCAGACTTTAAGAATGGATGGCTGCATCGGAATGACATTGGGTGTATATGTAATGCGTTGGGCTAGTGTACAAAGAATATCATGTAAGAGTTTGTTGAGCATGTGGGGTGCATATTGATGCATGCAAAATTAGGTGGAGGTGGTATCGATGATGACATATACCGAGGGGAAGGCTGCATATAGTGATGCCTATAAATAAGGGCTTGTTGGAGACAAGCAAAATGAGATAAATGGGTATAGATGCAATTTGTCATTGTTGTTGTATTGTTGGAAAGAAATCGAGATGGTTACTTACACTATCCCAACCTCTCTCTTTTTTCTATAAGCAATGCTTTCTTTTTTCTCTCCATCTTTCCCCCTTTTTTAACTTTTCCCCTTTTTAAGCATTTCCCTTTTTTAATTCAGTTTTTTTCAATACTCCTCTCTTTTTTGGGATATAGTTGAACAACTCAATGGGGATTGAGATCCCTCTCTCCCCGTCTCTTTTTTCCTTTTTAGCCCATCTTTAATGTAGTAAATATGGATCTGGTGACGCCACCCATGCTGGGGATGCGTAGAAATGTGGGTTTGCCGTCGGGTGCCTAGAGTTATGGTTGTGGTCATCATGAGCGTTAGGGGACTGGTCGATGTCGCTATCAGCACTGCTTACCTTAGTAAGCATGAATAGGAGGCGTAACATCACGATGGGGGTGTCACCTGCATGATGGATCACGATGGAGGTTGCACTGCCGTGGTACCTCCATGGAGTTGGGTGTGCCACCAGTCTCTGGAAAACGATGCTTGGAGCCCTTAGGTTCTGCTGAGATGGGGGGTCTAATCTTGGATGCATCGGTCCAATACTATCTGCTGGGAGATGGTTTGCTATTGGGGCTTGGTGGAGGTGACCTCATGCTAGAGATGGAAGCGGCACTCAGGGACTTCATGGGGCTTGGAAAAGGCGAAACGTGGTGCACCTAGAGCTTTTCCTGGAGCCACTGCCAAAAAGAAGTCGTAGAGGGGAGGGACGATCGCGACTGGAGGAGATCGAGGCAGGTTGATATTGGCAAGGGCGGCATTGCATAATGACACATTTCAAAATTAGGGTTATGAAAACCCTAGCTTTGTTTGAATTTGTTCATGACGTAAAGTTCATACCACATGAACTCATATGAATAATAATCGAAATAAAGATAATTCTCCACCAAAAAAGAACTGACTTCCAAGAGAAAATTTTATATTCGAAACAATATGAATAATTATTGATCTTGGAATAAAATCAAATCTTCCAAAAACTCTGATGCCATATGGAAAAAACATATTGAGGAAGCGATGATAGATCAAGAGCAATAAATATGAAGAACACTAAGATTTTATGTTTGTTGGAGAAAAGAATATAATCGTAATCCTTATTGAGACCCTAAGACTCTCTTATATAGGAGAAAAACCCTGGGTAAATTACACGAGAGGTACGTGAAAGAAATAGAAATAAGAAGTAAATATAAAGAGGTATAAATATCTCAACACTCCCCCTTAAGCTGGAGCATATATGTCTATCAAGCTCAGCTTGGAACATATCTGAAAATGGCCTCTAGCAAGTAGAAACACGAGAAGTGGATATGAGACTCTTTTGGATCATTTCTCTGGTATAGTGGCAATCGACCTCTATATGCTTGGGTCGTTCATGAAATGCAAGATTATTAGCAATACAAGGAGCTGCTTGATTGTCACATAAAAGCTGCATGGAAGAGGAACCTCAACAACAAGATCAGTCAAGATCGATCTATCCCACATCATCTCTGTGCTCCCCTGTGCCATTGCCTTATACTCAGATTCTGCACTGTATCTAGCAACTACCGTCTGCTTCTTACTTTTCCATGACATGAGAGAGCTCACAACAAAAATAGCATAGCCAAAAATGGACTTCCTGTCTCTAGGGCATCCTGCATAACCTGCATCTGCACAAGCTGTTACCTCAAGAGATGTACCTTTGTTGAATATAAGATCTATACCAGGTGAATTCTTCAAATATCTCAAAATTATATAGACCACATCCATATGAACCTTACTGAACTGCTCCATGAACTGACTCACCTTGCTCACAACGAAGGATATGTCTAGCCTGGTGATGGTAGCATATAGGAACTTCCCAATATGCTCCATATGTCTCTTCTTATCTACTTAGTGTCATCATCATATAATCTCATTCTTAGATCCATTATCTCAGGAATCATCAACTACCAAGGAAAAAGAGAGACATGGGTGCTCACTACGTGGAGAATCATTTTGATGACATTGCTTTTGCACACACACTCTTAGATAACAGTTCTTCAATCAATCTTCTTCCTTTAGCCTTATATCAGAAACTGAGTTGGGACCACTTCGTAGATCTAGAGCTTTACTCCATTTGCAGATCGTTCAACGAAGAAATCTAAGGGAGAGGTGAAGAACGTCATTATCTCGATTGAGGGGCATGACTATCAGGTTGACTTTATAGTCTTAGACATGGAGACCCCAATCATTGGAGAGAATCTTAGATCATTCTCGAGCAGTCCTTCCTTAGGACCGCAAATGCAACTTTCGATTATGGTAATGATGAAGTTCCATTCTCCAGGCAGAGAAGTGAACCTTGAGATGAAGCAAACAAAATGGGAGCGATCTGATTCAGAGAGTAGTACAAAGTACTCATCTTCAGAGACAGATCGTAGAATGATTAGCACCGTTGGGGTTTGGAGACAGATTCCATTAGGACAGAGCGAGACCCTTTCATCTGGAAATGACATATTGCATGATGCAATTTGCCAGGTATTGCCTGATCTTGTGAGAGATGCATCTACCTATTCCCTTGATGACTTAGATATCCATCTGGATCTGTTAGTTCCATCTTCCTCGAAACACTCATGGGACATAGATGACGAGTCAGATGTGGCTTTTGCCGATTGCTTGGATATCTTTGACGACCTGACTCCTGATACTACTGAGTTGGTGGCGTCATACCTGTCTCTAGTAGAAGATCAGTCACAAACTTCCTCTGGGTCATCACAAGACCACGTTGGTTCCTGACGAACTCTAATCCAAGGAAGTATCGAAGATTTCCAAGTCCCTTGGTAACAAATTGCTGACTTAGGAACTCCTTGGCCGTTTGAATGCCCTACTCATCATCACCCGTGACAAGAATATCATCAACATAGACAAGAATAACAATAATATCTCTCTGTTTCTTTTGAATAAAAAGCGAGTGATCCTTGCAAAACCTCTGGTGCTCTATCAACTCTGAAAGCTTCTGGTACCACGCTCTTGGACTTTACTTCAGGCCGTAAATCGCCTTGTGGAGCCTTCACACCTTCTGAGACTCCCCCTCAGTAATAAACCTTGGTGACTGCTGCATATACACCTCCTCCTGTCGATATCCAAATAGAAACATATTCTCCACGTCAAGTTGGTAAAGAGGCCAGTCCCGTGAAATAACTACTGATAGAAGAAAGCATAATGTCAAATGTTTGGCCACTGGAGAGAATGTATCCTGATAGTCCACCCATAAGTCTGGGTGAACCCACATGCTACAAGCCTTGCCTTGTAGTGATCCATACTGCCATTTGCCTGTTGCTTCACCGTAAAGATACATTTGCATCTCACAACAGAGGCACCTAGAGGAGCAACAACAACACTCCAGGTACCACGAGGCTGCAAAGTGCCGAAAGCAGCCATCTCCTCCTCCATGGCAAGTCTCCGACTGCTATCCTATATGTCCTGATATGTTTGTGGGATAGTAACAATTGAGAGTCCCATAACAAACCTCCCGTACTCCTCTGGGAGATGGTCCAAGGAAACTTGCACAACTAGAGTATAAGTGGTACACCTATGACGCGACTTCCTCAAGGCAATAGGTACATCGAGGTCATCAGCCTCTCTGTTCTCTGGTATCAACTCCTCATGTATAGTATCTTGTGGAACAAGCATATCACCAGTACCATCAGTAGAAACAATGTGTTCATTATATGCTCGAGGCGTGCTGGATGACGAGGAATGCGCATGAGCAAAGGGGCGAGTAGAGGATATGCGAATGTAAAACCGTGACATGAATTTTGTCAGGGTAAACCGAGGTAGAGGTGGTGGAGGAGGTGGAGTTGGAGGTGACTGAGACTCAACATGGGGAGTGGTTGGTGGAGATAATGGAGGTGATGGAACAAAGACATCCTCACCAGAGTCTGCATTAGACAATCTGTCACCTGTAGGAGAAAAATACATGATAGACTCAAAAAATGTGACATCAACAGTCACATAATATTTTCTTCCTACAAGATTAAAACATTATACCCTTTTTGGGTACGCGAATAACCAATGAACACACATTTGACAGCTCTAGGAGAGAGCTTGTCACGACCATGAGCAACATTGTGGACAAACGTCACGAATCCAAAGACCCTGGGAGCAAGGGAGAATAGGTCTTTCTCGAGAACACAGTCAAGAAAGGAACCTTTTCTCCATGAATAGTAGAAGGCATACGGTTCGCCAAGTAACATGCATTGAGAACAGCATCACCCCAAAACGAATGAGGAGCTCGATTCTGAATCAAGAGTTCTTGCGATGCCCAAAAGATGATAATGTTTGCGTTCAGCAACACCGTTCTGCCGCAAAGTGTAAGCACAAGAAGTCTGATGAACAATACCAAGAAATCTGGGAAAGTCAGTCAACTGTAAACTAGAAAACTTCAAGGCATTGTCAGTGCAAATAAACTTCTCATTAGCAGAAAAAATATTCTTAATCTCAATAAGAAATGATTTAATAACTAGACCAGCTTCAAACTTATTCTTTAACAAGAAAATCCAAGATAATATAGAGAAACCATCCACAAAAACCATATAAAACCAATGTTACTGATGATCGGGAACACAACTAGGACCGCATAAACCAACTCAAACAATTGACTACTGTGACGGCTCTGACAACTCAGAAAAGAAGAATAATGGTGCTTCCCAAGTTGACATGCCTCACACTCCAAGGTAGTACGAGTAGGGATTTGAGGGAGAACATGGCGCAACTTCTGCAGAGGAAGGTGTCCAAAGAGAAGATACCACATGAAAGAGAAACAGATCCAAACAAAATAGTAACAGCACCAGCACACGGAGGTTGGACCAATCTTTATAGCCCTCTCTGTTCATGGTCACATCCAATCACCTTGCCCTTGAGTATGTCCTGAAAACACAAGAGAAGAGGGATCAAATATGACATGACAATGTAGGTCTTTTTGTAATCTAACTAATAGATAAAAGATTCATCTGAAATGCTGGAGCATATACGACATTTTGTAGATGCACCGACGGGGATAGAACAACCCCCTAACCAACAATGGGTAGATGAAATCCATTAGCAATCACCACTGATTTACCAGGAGGTATAGATATGTAAGAAGTAAACTGAACTCGATCTCCGCACATATGATGAGAAGCTCTAGAGTCCATGATCCAATCATTCAATTCTGAAATGCTACAACTGGTAAGTGCATAGTCAATACCTGACGAACTCGTAGAAGCTCTGACAACAATCGCAACATTTGAAGATCCTGTTGCTAGGGCGGGCGGTGTAGTCATCATCTCTCTCAATTTTGAGACAATATCATCAAACCTCGCATCATGAGAAGGAGCTGGAGTAGTTTCTATCTGCTCTGCTACATGGGTAGACGAGACGCTGGATACACATGCCTTAGATAACATGCCTCCTCCAAATGTCCTGGACGATGGCAATGTGAGCATGGGCCACGGACCACGGTGACATCCTCCTCTCCAACCACGGGATCCGTGCCCGCAAAACTGTGAAGTTCCCCCTCTGCCATGAGAAGCTGCCATCACTGAGGGAGTTTGAATCACGGTAGTAGTAGTAATCCTGCTCAATCTCTTGTAGATCTCCATCAGGGGTAGATGAAACCCATTAGCAATCACCTTTGATCTACCGAGATGGATAGATATGTAAGAAGTAAATTGAGCTCGATCTCTGTACATATGATGAGAAGCTTCGGAGTCCATGATCCAATCAGTCAAATCTGAACTGCTACAACTGGTTAGTGCATAGATAATACCTGACGAACTCGTACAAGCTCTAACAACAGCCACAACATCTGAAGATCCTGTTGCTAGGGCAAGTGGTGTAGTCATCATCTCTCTCAATCTTGAGACGATATCATCATACCTCGCATCATGAGAAGGAGCTGGAGTAGTCTCTGTCCGCTCAGCTACATGGGCAGACGCTAGATATCCATGCTTTAGATAGCATGTCTCCTCTGAATGTCCTGGACGGTGGCAATGTGAGCATGTGCCACAAACCACGGTGACATCCTCCTCTTCGACCATGGGATCCTCACCCACAAAATTTTAAAGTACCCCCTCTGTCATGAGAAGCTGCCACTGCAGAGGGAGTTTGAGTCAGGGTAGTAGACGAAGTAGTGATCTTGCTCAACTTCTTGTAGACCTCCTCCATTAGAGGTATCGTCTTTCCAATAAGTAGTTGAGTACGTGCTTCATCGTACCTAGAGTCAAGAGATGATAGAAAGACTCTTGTCATAGTCGCATTCCTGATGTTTGTTGCTCAGTGTTGGTAGTAATGGGCATGAAGCTATGGAGACGCTCAAACATGCCTCGGAGATGCGAGAAGTGGGCATGAAGAGTCGACCAGTATGCTTGGTCGAGAAAATGTCATACTCCAACAGGAGGATTTTGCTCTCGTTCTTCGCTTCCCCACATGTGTCAGCCATGATATCACACATAGCCTTGGCCGTTGGTTGATTGACGATGTCGTTGGCAATCTCTGTGGTGAGCTTCCTGGAGAGCTAAATCCATGTATCGTCATCATCTTGCTTCCATGAAGCCTTCGCTCCAGTTTTGTCCGTCAGCTCTGCATCAATCAAAACGTGCTCCGTGTTTTGGCTCTACATGAGTGTGCGAAACAACATGGGTCACAACTCGTAGTTGGTGCCATCCATCTTCACGATAGGAGCCAGACCCTTGAAGGCATCAAACGATGAAAAAACATCACCCTTGTTCTCTGATATGATGGAAAAATTAACGAAACTCCGGACCAAACTGGGGAGTAGACCTCTTTGAGCAGGTCTATATAATCATATGAAGGAACGATTGTACGTGTAGACTCATACGACCATCCTCTTCAATCCTTGTTGCGGTCTAGGTCGAAAAACATTATTTTTATGTTCGGAGTCATGTACTCTGGTCAAAGTCATATCTTAAATCCCCCGAACTGCAGCCCCCAACGCAAAGATGGGACGACCTGCTGCAGGAGCAGCCGGCTGGGGCGACAGCTAGAGGGGCCATCTGCCGGTTGGGGCGATGACTGGAGAGGCAGTCTGGGTCGATCGGCAATAGCGTCATCGAGGGAGGGGGGGGGCTACAACTAGGGGTTTAGTGGGATATGAGAACCCCGATCTAGGATCGTTGCTATGATACCTTGCTGGAGAAAACAATAGAATCGTAATAATAATTGAGACCCTAGGGCTATCTTATGTAGGAGAAAAGTCTTGGGTAAATTACACGAGAGATGCATGAAAGAAATAGAAATAAGAAATAAATATAAAGGGCTATAATCATCTCAATGATGTGAAACCTTACCCTGTGAGAAATGGGACAAAACCACAGGAGAATGCCTCAAAGGACGGATTCTTCTATTTTATTCTCTCAATGAGCACAAGTGTATGGGGCTCTTTATATAGTCCCACTATCTCTCCACAGTCCCACTCACAAATGACGTGGAACTAATTGCATGATGTGTGGTAATTGGATCTTGAAAAAATCCAATTAGCCAACTAGATCATTTTCCAACAGTCTAGTTAATAATGCTTGGGCCAAAGTCTAGGATTATGATATCTCCAGTTGTTTGGAAGTATTGGGGTGACTCAGACTGCTATAAGCATTCTTCAGAGTAGGCAATGTGTGCCTATCATCACTTGATCATGTGCTGCATGATAGTATAGTTCCAACCCACTGAGGTCATCACTACCAACTCTTTCTGAGATGCCTTCGGTGTTGGAAATTTACTGACATGCCTCGAGGAGTTATACTTATCATTGAGCTCCATCAATTATGAATAGTACGAATAAGTGTCTTGCACTATTATTGAAGGTGCTTCAGGTTGTAGTACGTTTAAAATATATGACTTGCATTCATCTCCTGCGAATTTGATTCCATCAGATTCTGCTAGATCGTATATGCTGCATCATACCAAACTACCATACATCTCATCCTTGGGCAGAACTACAAAAAAGAAAAAAACAAGCCTAAAACACTAGGCAAAACTTGTTCCTATGGGTCAAACCAATAGCTAAGGTATAGTAGGGCTCAATGGTCAAAATCTTGGCAGTATTCTTGTGTCCTTGTTGCTTGTGGTTGAGTTGATAGGACTCAAGGGCTCATATGTAGCCTTGGATGCACGGGCTTTAGGTGATAAGGATGGGGGCTCCAACCTACGATAGGGGTTCCAAGTGATTGCGACTCAAGAGTTCCATGCGGTTGGGGTTTCGAGTAGTTGGGGCTTGAGGGTTCCAGGAGATGGGCGACATGGAGGAGGTAATTTCTCCAAAAGCAACATCAGCAGGTGATGGGATCTAATTTGTGATTTGGATGATATGGAGATGGCGATGCAATAGTGGCATGCGAAGTGCTCCAACCGACAATGTTGATTGATAATAAGTCGATGGAGATAAGACGGAAGGCGGGGTTGTGATGGGGTGGGACTGATGACTGTAAAAAATGCGAGGGTGGATCTAATACCATATTAATGGAATAGAGTGGAACTAATTTAGAATAAGTCAATCTTGTAAAAATCGACGAAAAGGCTGAGTAGTCAGCCTAATTAGTCGTGGCAGGGGTAGGCTAAATGTCGGTTTCGGTCACCATTTCGGTATCGACCAAAATAGAATTTCGGTGGAATTTCGACTGGAATTTCAGTCATTTCGGTCATTTTTTGTACTAGGACCCCCATATTTCGGTCATTTCGGTAGAATTTCGATTTCGATTGGATATCGATATTCGACAAAAATTCGATCGAATTTCGTTGAAATTTGAGGCCATGGGGGCAGCTGACTTGAATAGATCTAGTTGACCAAAAGTCTCTCATAATCGGGCCGACTAGTCAACCCAGTCAGTTGTTTTTTTCAACGCCATTTTATATGCCATTATTATGATTTTATATCATTGTTAGTAACTTACTATTAATTAGTGGTTGGTAGCTAGTAACTTAGTATATCATGTTGCATCCTATTTTTTATGTTATCTTGTTGCCTCTTATTTTTATGTTATTCCTTTGTATCTCATGTTTATGTTGTATATTCATTCGTACTATCATGTTGTATATTTAGTTAATGTTGTAAAAACAACTGCATACCAAAATTCAAAATTTTTGTGGGACCCACATGCTCGTAGGGTACAATATAGCGACGGGCTCTGCCCGCTCTTCTTGGTAGGGTGTCGAATACATATGGTACGGCGGTAGGCTTTGCCCGCTCTTCTTGGGGAGGGTGTCGAATATGATTTTTCAATTAGGTTTAGCATAAACATATGGTTAGCATTCAAGTCATATTAATAGTTCAAGGTTCAGAAAGTCGGTATGCGGTATTCGTTCGGTCAGGCGGTCTCGAGCGAGTAAGCGGATATGCGGAAGTATATGCGGAAGTATACGCGGATTATGCGGTTTGCATTAAAAAATATTAAAGATGTGCTCTTAATTGTGATGTCAGAGACAAAAAAGTACATGTTTCCATTAGATTCCTACAAAAACATACTTTTAAAAATAAAAAAGGCACCACAATAAAAAGCTACATAGTTCATTTAGATATCAAAATATGTTTCTGAATGTAGAATGTTCAAATATATAAAGTTATAAACCGGCTTCTAAATTCTAATCTAAATCATCTTCAAAATTGATTGTTGGAATGTCATCATCATCATCATCGCTTTCTGAGTCACTCATAAATTCTTCTTCTTCGTCCAAAGTTGGCAAAGCTTCCGTATTTCTTTGGCTCCTCCTATTCTCAACAAATTCTTCTGCCCCACTTGCTTCTGCAACCAAGTTCCATGTGAGCCCTAACCCTTGGACGATTTCTTCTTCTTCTTCTTCTTCACTGGCACCAATCCAATCCATAACATGTGTTCTATCCTTTGAAACAAATGGATCTCTCCCAGTTAGTGATCGACGCTCTTTCAGCTTTGAATTGAATTTTACAAAAACCAGATCATTCAATCTCTTGGTTTCTAGTTTGTTCCTTTTTTTGGTGTGAATCTGCATTAAGAATATATAAAATAGATCAATTATAAATTACAATCACTTAATGAATATATTCAATTGTACATCCAAATGGTGATAGTTATACCGCTGCAAATGAGCTCCAATTCCTCTCACAACCAGAAGAAGAGGATGTCAGCTTCAAAATTCTCAAAGCCATTTCTTTCAAATAAGGCGTTTGAGAACCATATAGCAACCACCAATGAGCTACAAGAGATTAGACAGTTAATTTCTTGTAAAATAATAAACCTAACTTAAGAACTTTTACACCGATAATAAAGTTGAGATATATTACCAGGATTGAAATCATCATCATTAGTGGATCTTTGTCTGACAGCCATTGGCTTTCCAAACGCTCCTTCTCCCCTTCGATAAATATGAATTTCTTTCTTCGTGATGGCATCCTGAATCTCTAACTCAGGATAAAAAATCTCTATGCATTCTATTAAACCATCAACGACGAAGCTATCTTTAGAAATTGCGTCGCTATCCCTATAAAAATAATAAGGATTAAGATAGAAAGCTGCAAGATGGAGGGGGCTATCCAATCTTCCTTTTGTCTTCAAGGTAATGTCATCTATAAAGGGCTTGTATGAATGCTCAACATCTTTAAAAATAGCCTTTATTTCATTTTTTGCATCCTCCAATCCTCCATAAACGAAGCCCATTGATGGCTTCCTTTCTCCATCAACAATACGTAAGAGGTGGACAAGTGGAGAGAAGATCTTCAACGTCAAGGATACTTGGTCCAAAATGAAGAATTGAGGACAACAGATGCATCCACCTCACCTTTTCTTGTTTTTGACCACTTACACTCCCTCCACTCATCAGAAGAGAACATCAACCGTAATTTCTCCTTCTTGTCCATTACACTCTGTAGTGTAAGGAAAGTGGTGGCAAATCTTGTTTGCCCTGGCCGAACAATTTCACCCTTCTGAGTGAACTGCCTCATCAAGCTCAAAGTCTTTGCATGACTGTAGATAAAGAGAGTGAGAGTTCTAGCCTTAGTGATGCAATTTTTTATCTTCGATTCCTTACCAATCTCCTCAAGTACAAGATCAATGCAATGAGCCGCACATGAAGACCAAAATATCCTTGGATATTTGGTCTTAAGAAGCCTCCCAGCTGCCATATTTGCAGAAGCATTGTCAGTAACAACTTGCACAACATTTTCTTCTCCAACATCCTTGATACACTCTTCCACCAGAGAAGAGATGTATTCAGCCGTGTGAGAATCAGCAGATGTGTCAACAGACTTCAAGAAAGTTGTGCCCAAGTCACAGTTGACACACAAGTTCATAGTGCTCCTTCCCCTCATATCAGGCCACGCATCGGTCATTATTGAACAACCATTGTTCTTCCATGATTCATTGTGATGCTTCAAATATTCCTTTGTTTCATCCACTTCCTTCTTCAACAAAGTTTCTGTTATTTCATAGTATGAAGGTGGTTTGTATCCGCTTCCGTATTGTCCAATTGCCTCACACATTCGGATAAAGGAATTCTTGGTCACCACATTGAAGGGAATGCCAGCATCATAAAAGAATTTTGCCGCATACTTGTTGACGCGTGCATGCTCCTCTTTGGCTAAGGCATCTTTAATCACCGTCTGTCGCATTGTTGCACCCAAAGACACATCATCTTCAGAAACATGAGGTCTTTTTGCATCGCCCCTCCTTCATATGGCTGGTTAGAAGATCCGTCAGATGCTTTGATTGTTACTTCCTCCCGTAGTTCTCTCAAACTAACAACTTTCTCATTCTTCTTTTTTATAATATCTTCTATATAATCTCTAATTTCCTTCTGGACATTTGCATCGGCCTTTGGACATGCCTTCGTGTTTCCCTTGATGTGTGCAAGATGTTGTTTCATTCTATTGATGCCTCCCTTTATGACCTTGCCGCACAAGCGACACGTAACCGTGTTTGAATCGGTTCTTTCAACAAGATATGCATATTTCCACCCTGGATCGGTAGATCCATGTGGAACATAGCAAGGAGATTCTGCCGTAGTAGGTGTGGAAGAGGTGGCCATAACAACTGACCTAAACATGACACAAAAATTATGTGTCATTAAAAATAAGCACAAAATGTAATCTTATCAAGAATGTAAGTGTACATTTGTTTTTCAAGAAGTACACAAATAATAATGGACATTTACATATCACTTGCAATAGATGCCTGGCTAGATTTTGTGAACATATAAAATTACAAGTAACATTGCGCCAGATCAACAACCTTTATAAGTGAATAGCATGATCAAACATAACGATACGTGACAGCTACTAAAAATTACAAATATCATTATGCCAGATACACAGACTAAATAAAATCAAATTTACAGATAAAACAAGGTTATGTTATAAACCTATAAAAACAAATAAATCAAATTCAGCATCTTACAGTAAAAACATGTAAGTCAACAGTGTATGTACTAAATATTGAATGAAAAATAAAACAAAATGTATGCATCTGTTCTTTCTGAAGAATTCTAAGAAAGAAACAAGGAAAACAAGGTTTCTTTCTATGGAAAAAGGATGCAGGACCATGATAAGGATCATGGAGCTTAATGTACGCCTCTGTCTGAGCTGCATGCTTACCCATTAGTTTACAGCATTCAGTTATTCGGGAGGCAGAAAAATGTCATGATTTTGATGCTCATTGTAGCTACAGAAAAAGAAAATTGCAATGGAGGTAAGAAATTGGCACTATAAAACAACAGGCAAGTCCCATGTTTCAGGAAAGCTTCTCTAAACAATATGAAGAAAATGTCCAAGGACTGCTTGAAGGGCAACATAGCATTGAGAGCAGATGAGGTCCTCTCAAAAGGCCTGAGATGAATTTTTTTCTAATCTCTTTGTGCCCCCTAACTAAGACAAACATGATATCAAAAATGGCATATGGGATGTGAAATCTCATATACCAAATCATCTGGCTACTCAAGGGGCATAACTTTATTGTGTAAATTAAGAACCAGCTTCCAAGTACCAACTTGCAACCTCTGTTACACATCAAAGAGCACAAGAACCGGCACGAGAGGAGAAACCGAGAAGAAGTAGAAGGATCAGAGAGTTACCAACTTGCACGCTCCCCCTCCCAAGCAATCTACCGACGACGATCTTGCCAAAAGCAACAAGGAAATCTGGCGGAAGGCGCAGCGCAGCGCAGGCGGTGGAGGCTTTGAGGCGGAAGGCGGAGGACCGGAGGTTGAGGGTATCGTCGAGTCCAAAGGCAGAAGCACGATGGTGGGTGGTGGCTTTGTCGGGCAGGGGAGTCGAAAGGGCAGAAAGGGGGAGGGGAGTCGAAACGGGGAGGGGAGTCGAAAGGGAACACAAGATAATTTTGAGTTTTGATTAATCGGTATCTCAGTCGGATCCTTAAATGGATCAGCCGCATGAACGACCGCATGAACGGGCGCCTATGCGGTTTATGCACCCCGATTGTGCGCTTGGGCCGCATACAACTGCATATAGGATATGCGGTTCGGCTGGGTGCCCACATGCGCATATGCGGCCGCATATGCGGCTGCATATGCGGCTGCATGGGCCGACTTTCTGAACCTTGTAATAGTTTATGCTATCCGATTTATATTATTGTTAATGATAATGCTATTGGTTATTATAAACATGTACATATGTTTGATTCATTTTTGTATGCTATTCATTCATTGATAATAGTGCCCACTTAAATGGTCTGGTGGTAGTGCAATGTGTCTACCACCTAAAAGACCAGAGTTCAAATCCCTTCTTGTGGGAGGTTGTGTTAGGCAGTCGAAAGCTAGCGTAAAAAATAGTCGAATCTTTTGACATGGATTTGAGCAAGAATCCATGTAGTCAACCACTATTTATAGTGGGAGAAGGCTTCGTCATTATTTTAACCGACGCTACTTAAAGTGGGAAAAGGCTTTGTTGTTGTATTCATTCATTGCTAATGCCATTGGTTAGTATATTTGTGTTATTCATTTTTATGGATGTTATGTTTTTGATAGGTGTAATATTCTTGTTGTGTTTTTACAAATGTATGATAGTATTGAAAAATTTTTAAATCTATGCAAATATATAAGAATTTATGTATAAAAGTTGATTTATATATTTAAAAAATTTTCAAAATCGGCTAGAGCCCGATTGAATCCGATTAGTCGTTCGATTGTTGATTAATTCTTAGTCAGGTTCCCGGCCGACCAAGTACTGGTGACCGACTTTTGCAACTTCGTAGCAAACCTTAGCACTCAAATAAATAAGAAAAGGCTAGAGTTAAGGAAGTGTACAGAAGGTAAACAAAACCTTTCCTTCAGGATGAACAGAAGCTGGCCACTCGTTTCCACAACACAATTTTATATCGGTTAACATATAGTGAAACCTAACAAAAAGTGGAAGTGGTAGGAAAACGATGAACGAATAGTTTACTGAATTATACTTTTTTTGAATTTGTATACTGTACATTCTGAGCATTTGAATGCCAGGTCAAAGAATGTTGCACTCCTTATTAAGGTTGAGCTTTAGTCATGGGGAACTTCTCGCAGGGACTTATCACAATCTTGTTGCGATGAACATGGATGTGGCGATGAGTGTGGTTGTGGGATTTCCCATTGAAGGAAGACATTTCTATGTAGCATCCGAGATTGATGAGAATATGCTGGTCAGTTTGCATATTTAGATGGGATGGGATTTCTGGTTGGTCTAGGACCAGAGGGATTTTTTGGGAGTTAGGGTGGGAGGGAGTGAGGAGGATATCTTGGGCAGTGGAGATGGTTATGAATGATGCGATGGAGAGCTATGTTATCCCTATCTTATTTGCTTTTGTATCCATATTCTTATATATGTTTATTTCTGCTTTCCCATAAAAATGAATGTACACGAGCTTGATTTTTTTATTAAGTGATACTTGAATTCCTATTCGCATTTGATTTTTAGATTATATATGGCAGATGATTCATTCACAAGTTAATTAATTTGGTTGTTGTATGTCCTCAGTTGTTTAATTTGTGTTCTTTGAGCTGGGAGAGTAAAACATTAAATTTGAGGACTAGTTCTATATCTTTGTTTAGCATTTGACTTTATGTTAATAGCTGGGTTTTTTCAAACATCTCCATCTGTTAATTTAAAATGAATTTTCCAAGTTTCATGCCAGCCATCCTGTTCCATTGATTATTTGTTGTTCTTTCTAGGTCAATCATTTACTTGGAAGGAAATCTTGAGACAAAGGTGTTCAGTGATCCCATTTCCGGACTTGTGAGGCGCATAAGGGAAATCGCTATTCGTAGGGATGGTATGAAAAATTTCACCTCATCTGTTTGTATGCGCCCTTGTCCGTATGCATGACGCATCTTTTGTACATTCTAGTTAGTTTATTTTCAAGGAAATTTCTTTCTCCACTTGTGTAGGAATAGCATGTTTTCATTTTATTTTTGTTTCGTGTCTATGAAGTTTGGTTTGTTTTCACATAAGATTTTCGTCGATTACTCGTTTGTTTAATCAAGCTGAAGAATACTAACATGCAATCACACTTGTTTGTCAAGTTTTCTAAATAGTTTCATCGCATCCACTGATTGCCGGAGTTGACATTAGGTGAAACAGTTCCTTTTTTTATCTGAATGAGAACATGTTCCACTTTTTATTCTTGACCGCTTATTTCCAATTCACATTGAACTTCATTCTTGTACATGTAGGTCTTTGCCCTTTTCCACTATGCTGACTATTCTTATCTTCTGCAAACCTTCTTCCTCGAGTCTTTTAAAATCCGAAAATCCGATCTCTTGGATCATAGAATTCATAAAACTTATACCGTATACACCGTTTTAGATATGCCAAACCCGTCCATAATCAAAACAGAGTTAAGGTATCTAGCGTTGATGCGATGCATATCAATATGAAAGTTTTATATCATCCTAGTCCGAGTTCTCATACAAGCATTCCCCAAATTTCTCCAATTCTTCTATATTGAACAATGTCAAGATTTCTCTAAATTGCAGAAAATAATGGCCTTTTTGATCTCGAGAATGCTAAATGGTGTTTATGATGCAAAATCATCCAATTCACATCTCTTGAACAATGTCAAGATTTCTCCAAATTACAGAAAGGAGGAGCAAGCTCTTCACTTCAATTGATTGTTCATCCGAAAATGCTTCAGATACCGCCATCATAATTTTCTCCTACACTTTCTTTAATAACAAAATGTGATGTTCTGCAGGTCGATTTGTGTTCCTTGGTAAAGGAAACGAGGAGCAAGATCAAGCTGATATCAGGGGTGTTGGCTATTTCTGATAATAGCTGCACGATTATTTGCCTGTGTCGGAACTTCGGGCAAATCAGATGTCAAAGGTTTACAATTATCTCTAGGGTATTGTTAAATTTGAAAGAATTGTAGTAATGATCAAGACTGATTGTAATCCTAGTTGTATTCTTGCATGATCTTAATCATGAGGCGTAGATCATTTGCTGCAGCATATAAACTCTCAGAGTTCTTACCATCTGAATTAGTCAGGGTATAGCGATTTCAGCTGTAAATGAAACATCGTCGGTATGGATCCTCGGAAGTGTTGTACTGAATCTGCAGTAACTATGGATCCTCGGAAGTGTTGTACTGAATCCGCAGTAACCTAGCCGGCTTTATAAGCTGATATTCCAACTGCATCTTGACACAAGCAAGATCTGGCAATGGGGTACTTGTGTACTCTGAGTCAGAGAAAGAGTTGGATAAGTTTTTTCTTTTAGATTCATAGATTAAATTTTTAAACAAAAATCAGGAAAAAGTCCAGCCTTTATACGTTAAAGAAAGATTGTCTCATCTTGCATTAATACTGTTTTTTTTGAAGATTTCTCTATTGTTTAATAAAATTCTCAAATTGTCGATTACTAATTGCTAGAATATACTACAATTCGAGGAAAAATGACTTCAAATATTTGTGTACTGTTGACATTTGTTCGAATTGCTTGGACCTGGAAAATATAAGAAGTCACTGTATTTACTAATCGAGATCAAATTGGTGTATTACACAAATTTTTGCTACAGGTCTAACATTTTGAAATCCAGTTTGCTATCTCTTCGCGAGTGATGCTTCCCAATGCTCATTATATGCGTGGGCGTAAGTTCTTATTTTTCTTCAAAATAGAAGGAAAAAGTGAAAATACCGAGTTTTAAAATCTTGTACATTTAAGGATGATATTTGTCCACATTAGATAGGGAGTTGGATTTATGGGAACAACATTGCACAAGCTGAACAACGATCAGACAAGAGATTCACACAATCACACAATACAAGGAGTTGCAATGTTTAGTAATGTGCTAATGTCACTTTCACACACAATTCTCTCTTAATGTTTAGTAACGTGATATGATCGTATTGAAGTTTGAAAAAGTGAGTAGTTATTGTGATGTGATTGTATTGAAGATTTGAAAAGTAAGGGTAGAGTAGTTTATAATTTTTATATGATGTGATGACATAATATGTTATTTTTTTGATGGAATTGATGATGGAGAATTGATTTATTTAATTATTTTAAAAAGATAAAAAGTGGGACCCACATAGGAAAGAGAAGGTGGGTTAAGGAGAGGGATATGGTAGAACGAGAAATTGTTTCAAGGGAGAATGAGGAGGAATAATGTTATTAGGTGCTATTCTCAGTCCGGTTAGTATATGAGTGACAAGGAATAAAGTTTGTAAGTTAGTGAATAAAGAAGTATGCGGGAAGAGGGGAAGGAAAATAAGGGAGTGGTTAAGGAGGAATAAGACGAGAGTGGAATAAGGGAATGGATAAGAGGATAAATAAGCCAAAAAGGGAGTAAGGGTTGGTTCCTATTCCCCACCAAACATGCCTTAATTTCTTCATGAATATATTTCCACAATGTTCGAGTGCTTTTAGCACGAGTGGGAAAATTGTTGATTAGTAAGCAAATTAGTTTTGAATATCTCGCACAATCTTTGTATACAAGATCAGCAACATGGTGATCTCTCCTTTGATTCGGAGTCTGAAGAGGTTACTGATGAATATTTAAATGTTTAGCTATTACATTTCTTACGATCATGCTTGATGTTATTTATTAGGTTTGATTTTATTTATAAACTCGTATTTTTTCGTAAATAAACATATAATCACAACGAATTGGTTGTTCCAATTCAAAGCTTTCAAAGATGTAATACATGGTAAGGTTTCATATATAATAGAGAGTTTGTATATCAACCCCTGTAAAATAAATGAGTAGTTTTTTTTTGTATATATTTATTTTATTTTAGTCAATTGATATTGATGATGTCAGGCTCGCAACTTCCTGATGGATTAAAGCATTGAGTTTCAAAGCAAATCGCTGATAATGTTGGAGCTCTCATCCTTGCATAGAAGATTTTAGAGATCACAGGTTTGTTTTGCAGTACTTTCTAATGATAGTACTTTGTATTTTTACTTGATGGTTTGTTGGTATTTTATGTATTATTTGAGATACTAAGTTGTAAGTGTGTCACATGTGGCTTTTATCATTTTATTAAGTAGATTATTCCTCTTCTTTATAATTTCACGTTTTTTAATTGTAAATCCAGATATACCCCTTTCATCGATATAAAAGATGTCCATAATGATGTGCCCGAATTATTACATTAAAAATTCCTTTCATACTTGGAGAGAAAAGGGACTTATTAACGAGACTTGAGTTATTCTTCTTGAATTCATGCCAAAGTTGGAAGATTTCGATAATATTCTATATTTGAAAATCCACTGATAATGTAACATGCAAAAGAAGGAATGTAGTTAGGGATGGGCATGGATCAGGCTGGGCTGGGCCCTAATGGGTTCAGGCCCATCTAAAAAACTCGGGCCTTGGGCCGGGCCTCGACCCACAATTTTTTTTATGGTTTGGCCCAAGCTCGGGCTGGCCCATCCTCAATCGTGTCATGCTTCTCTTTTTACTCTTGTTGTTGATGATGCATTTTCTCGTTGTCCCTATTCATGCAATAGATACAGTTAATGCTTATTTGTTATATATCTCTAATAAAAATGTAAATTATGGATGATAATAAAAGTTGTATATATCTACATCTGCTAAATTCAGATGCAAGCCTGTTCCCAAAATACTTGTGGACACCCTGACGTTTTTAATCACAATTAAATTAGTGGGAATTGTGGTTTGTGACAATAGGATCTGCAGGGAAGATGAGACATATACTACATGTGGAGATCATATATAAATATATGCTTGTAATTGAAGTAGTTTTGACAGTAAATTTTCATTCAATATAAAATACAGTAAAACTGAAGTAAAAATTGGTGAAGGCATAAATGATAAATACTAAAGATGCTAGCAAATAAAGATTTACTATAAAAGATAGAGAAACATTTGGGAAATCAGAGTTGCTGCAGCTAAGACAGACCACTGTCCTCGTGTAGGGGCTTGTCGCGGTTCTTCTTCTGCAGTGGGAATGTCAGACAAGAAGGAGAGAAGGGATAGAGGGAGAGGATGACCGGAAGAGGTGACAGCTGTTAAGGAGGGTCGGCTATCGAAGAGAAGGGAGAAGGGGCGTAGGGAAAGGGAGAAGCGATTCCAAGGGAATAAGGATGGTAAGATGTGCAAGTGGGTAGATCTATTGGGCTATATATCGGGCCATCATTCGGGCCTTATGTCGGGCCCCCAAACGGGTCGGATCTTGGATTGGGTCGGGCTGGGTCGAGCCAAGCTCGAGCCCGACCCAAAAAAATTTCGAGCCGAACATTTAGGCCCAGGCCCGGCCCAATGATATTTTGGGCTTGGGCTGGACCGAGCTTCGAGTTGGGCTGGGCTGGCCCAACCCAATGCCCTTCCCTCAATGTAGTATCAGGCTCTAATATTATCTGTGATACCTTACCCCTTCGACCCATCATTTCAAAACGTCGATATCTTTAGCTAGGAAGCTTGACATTTGATGTTCTTCGGCTCGTTGGAAAGGTCTCGATGAGTTTTAAGAAATAATGTGATCATTTTAATATTAGAGTGTTCTACATCGACGAAGGGGGTTGGCCATCTGCATCCTTACGACCAGGTTATCCTCACGATTATGTTCATCTGCATGTACCCGAATCCTCGCGATTTCGAACTTTGGAACTGAACACGCTTTTCAACAATAAAAACAATAACATATATAAATTACAACTTCATTGACTATTTAAATAAGGGAAGGAGGCACATATCAGTGCATGCACTCAAGAAAATAGCATGACAGAAAAACACCACATGTTACTAGCAAAATTGAACAAGTCTAATGTACGAACCATAGTGTTGTTCGTAAAAAGAGAGTTGACTGTGATAAACACCTGAAGAAAGAGTAAAACTTAATGAGCTTTCAACTTAGACAATTAAGCATTTAAATGTTAATGGTAATATCCTGTTTTTATAAAAGTGAGCATTAAGCACACTTTATTAAAAAACTACCCTTTTCTATCACAAATTATTCATATAATCTCACGAGAACGCAAGTCGAGATATCCTCATTGTTCACTGTGAAGTTTAAGAGAATTCTCTCTCATTTCTATCACTGAGAAGCAATTAGAACACCAACGAAGAGACAAATTAGCAAGAGTTAGAGGTGGATGAGAAAGCATAAAGTACAAACATAAGTAGACACTGATAACATAGACCTGATCCATTAGCTCTTCAAAAGTATCTATTTGACTCGTAAAGAACTCTATTGAAATATGGATACACATGTTAAGGATTCAAACCCTTTGAAGAGTCTCTCCATTTGTAATATCTATCTATGTAGCCATTACAATAGATGGCATATAGGTATGGATACACATATATTTGTCTATCTAATGCTTCTGAGACCTTTTTATTAAAGATATATTAAATATATAATATAACTATAAATAAAAATGCACCACTAACAATTTCAGCCTTCCTTTCTTATAGAGCAATCACCTCGTTATTATTGATAATATGATATGTCCTTCTCTTCTTCCTCTTTGTCTTATTTGCTTTGTAGTGTATTCTTGTATATTGTTTATTTCTTTTACCTATTGACATATTCTAGAACGCAAAGCAAAGAGGAAATAATGCATTTCATAGAGTTTAAAAGTTTGAAAAGCATGTACCTGATCATGTACTCAGGAAGAAAAGCATGAACCTGATCATCCAATCGTAAACAATTCATTCCTAACATGTACCTAGTCATCTAACAATAAAAGTTAATTCAAAGTAAGAGGACAATAATTAATTGAGCATTCCTAATGACATAGGAGTTGCTCGTCTGCAACCTGAATATATAGCTCTTAATTTGCCTTCAAGTTTTTTCAAATATTTACCCAAATATAAAGAGATGATCAAAGAAAATTACTATGAGTAGATTTTCCTTACTCCAACTTTTGATATCTCTACCTCAAATGAGTACATCACCTCTATTATCTTGTACTTGCTAATAATCTAACAAACTTACGTTAAATTGCAAAGGGATAGTTAGTTTAAAAAAAACTAAGATATAGATGTTTATTATAAAATAAAGTGCTACTCACTCTACTTAGAGATTCCTTCTATTCTACCAACAACACACACTCTCCCCTCTCCAAACCACTATAATATACATGTTATCACACACATACACAAAAAAAACCCATATTTCAATACACACACATGCACGTACTATAATGATCAAACACATGCATGCGAGAATGCATGTATGCATGTGCGCGTGCACACACAAATGCACACATAGACTATAACGTACACACTCACACTATAAAACACACATACCAACATACATACACATTAACATACACACACCCGTATAGTAACACGTACATCACAAACACACACACACACAAATTATAACACACACATACCAACATAGATACACACCAACATATATGAACACACATATTAATACATACGCATGCATACTTAGATACCACACACACATTTATATTTGATATCTTACTATTTGGTCTCTAAAACATCAAAAAAGCATTAGTCACACACATAGATATATAGGTTATCACAACACATATAACCATGTAACTTATCTATGATTTTTCTATTGTTAGAAATTTCATCGTATACCTACATCATGTCATAAATTTATTGCTGGTGAAAATGACGTGGATATTTATCCAGCAGACCCTGAAATCTTTCGAAATTACCTCTACGACCTTTGAAACATCGTAATTCCTCTCACGACCCCGTAATCTTGCTAACCCTTACCCTACAGACCCTGCGGTTAACTCCCGTTCATTTACCCGTTAAAATTAACCTGATTCCGTTATGTTCATTTATATTATACCCAATTTGTTTATCAAATTTACATTTAATGCCACTACATCATCTCATAAGAGTTGATCTTCCCGGAGCCGCTCCTCCGTCAACGCCAACTCCCCGCGAACAGCTCCTCCATCCATGTTCTTCCCTCCGGCCGACGATGCACCCTACCCTCCCCGGAGCGCCGCTGCAACCCCACACCCCCAACCCCCTTCGAATCGGCAACGTCGTTGCTGGGGATGCCAGAAGCCCGCTGATGCTTGGATGAAGGGGATCTCGCAGCGGAACAGGAGGCTCATCCCGTGGTTACGGCTGAAGAGATCTCACGCATAGATCGCGCCGCTGGGCGGAAGGGACTGAGCGATGCAGCAGCAAGCGCCTGGGCGCTCGGGGGTTGCGCACCGGCACAACAGGGCATCTGAGGCGCGTGGATGTCTCCCCTTCCGCCTATGCGAGCACGGTGCGCAACCTGGAGGCTGTTAGGGCTCGTCGCCGAATGATGGCGCCGCCAGGTGCTTGAACAGGGGAGTTGTGCCGTGATCGTGCGGCGAGGGAGATGCGCCGCTGAAGAGCTCGAGGCGGCCACCCCTCCCCCCTCCCCGGCGCCGCCAGCAGACCCTGAAATCTTTCAATTCCTTGGTTTTAAGCACGAGGACCACAATCGTACGGGAACTGATAAGGAGGGAAAAGATCCTGGAACAAGGACAGGGGTAGCCCATAACCCATTCATGGCGGCCAAGCTCTGCCTTGTGTTTTTGATGAGCAAAACCTTATGGAAAATATCTCCAGTGAGATATTTTTACGTGGAAAAGGTGTTTGATTCCCTACTTATGTCTGAATCTGGCAGCTGCTTCTTTGGATTTTGCCAAGGGGGGTTGCACCGGAGTCTCGGCTCTGCTTGCAGGTGGGTATTGGTTGGCAGAAGCGTACACAGCACAGGACAATGGAGTCGATTCCCACCACTTCCAGTGGATAGAACGGATCGACCCCCCCCCCCCCCTCCCGGCAGCCCCGACCCCCTCGGCGCTGCCGCACCGATGGAACTGCTCCCCGGCCGAGAACCTCCCCCTCCAGCCCACGTCACCTCCTCCCTCGACCCCCGGAAACCTCCTTCCCTTGACGCACTGCCTCCCGACCCCACCCCCCACGCACCGATGGAACTGCTCCCAGGTCGAGAACCTCCACCCATGTTAAAGTGCCCTTGACTTTGCTGTGTTTTAAGGTTCTGTCTCAGTGGTGGATTGGGGAAGAGAAGGGAAGATGAAGAAGATGATAGAAGAAGAAACAGGGATGAGAGAAATAAATCCAACCGTTAGATTTTATATGGTTTAATTAACTCAGTTTTAACCTACCAGAGTTAACTCAAGATGTGTCAATTTAACGGCAGGGTTCGTGGGGTAAGACGGAGCAAGATTACGGGGTCTAAGGAGGAATTACGATGTTTCAAAGGTCGTAGAGGTAATTTCGAAAGATTTCAGGGTCTGCTGGGTAAATATCCCTTTAAAGTAATAAGTTAGGGAATAGAAAAGAAGAGATATATGGAGTACCTTATTTTCTGCGTTTTTGCTATCCTTTATTATTAAAAAAAATTTTAATGACATAGATAAACACTCTTTTTTAATGAGTATGATAATGACTATCGAACATGCATCATCCAAAATTTTGTTAATTCGTGAATTTAAACCAACAATACAACATCAATGTACACTACAATAAAATTCATTGTCCATAGTTAAATTCATCGTTGCATCATCCATAGTTGAATAGATAACAATGATATTATTCATTGTCGAAATATTTTTATATACTTGAAATTAACTATATATGTCATATGTGTTGTTATATCACGGGATGTGTTTACATTAACGTGCGTATATCAACTTAATTTTCACGCATATCTTGCCCTGCAATGCGCAGGGAATCCACTAGTATAGATTTTCCCTTCTTCATTGATAAAATGGATGTTCGAATAGCATATCATAAAATCTCTCTTTTCTAAAACATTTGGTCTCTTGGTTGGCAATCGGTTCTGGATGGCGAAGCAAGTGGCACGAGTGAGCACATGGATTTCTGCATTGTGATTTTGCCTCTTCTTCCTACAGATGGTGGTTTTTTCTTTAAGGTTCTTTTGAAAAAGAGGGATATGCTCAAGTGCCTCCTGAAGAGTCAGTTGGATCTGAAATCTATCTATCATATGCTTGCTAAACTCTATTCCTTGTCTCTTTTTTGGAAATAATTGCTCAATAACCATCTATTTAATTTCTCTAACACTCACAAACCCATAATGGTCTCCCCCCAACCATACTCCTGAGCCGGAGCTAATTATCCATGACGGAAATCACCGACCTCAGCTCCTCCTCAGGTAAGACATCTCCTCCTCCGTTACAACTCCCATCGCTGCCTTTCCCATTTCTCGATTTCGATGGGCTACAAGGGCTGCAGGAAACATATGCTCCATCTTCCGCCCCCACCTCCAAAAGTTGTACACAAGAACAACCATTTTTTAGTACCACATCTATCCACCAAATGGAACCCCAAGCCTAAACCTAGTAAAAATTTAAAATCCACATCTGTACCACGCCAAACCTAGATAAACAAACTCCCAATCCCCATTGGTTGCCCCCAAGTTATCACCTGCACCCGATGCAACCTGGATCCCCATCCGAAACATCCTCCCCCACTCTCCCCAACCCAAAATACCTGCTAACAACCAACCTCACCACAAATATCAAAGGCAGATCAATACACTTTTGTAGGATTGCTCACTAGGATCTGAAATTTGACATCTACCTGCCCACACCTCCACAATCTCCATCTACATTTCAAACCTACCCCTCAACTTTGCCCTCATCCTAACACCATAATCACTGGCAAACCACAAAACCATGGTTGACCCCAAAGCATGGACAACCCCAGCTATACGAAATCATGACGAATGTGCAAAAATTGCAACAAAACCCCTCAACACAGAAAAAAACACTAGCTCGCAGTAACGTTTGGCCCTTCTTGGGCACCCCCATAAATTGCCAATGCATTCTCCCCCGAGCCTTTCTACAATAACCCTTATCCCACCCCAAAGCTTCGCATTCCTCATTCTTTGTGTTGCAAGCATTCTCACACCCTCTATCTACCTCGAAGAACCCCCATCTAGTGATAATATATTCAGACGCAATCCCCGTTGAAAAACTTCTACCGTTCAGGTTAGAGAAGTCCCTAATATCGACAAAAAGTCGGATTATTCGAGGCCACCGCTCCACATGACCCCCAAGCCAATAACCATCCGCCACCCCCTCAGAAGAGTAACTGTTGCACCTCCACCTCAATACTAAGGGTTCGTTTGGTTGCAAGGTTGGGCAGGATTGAGTTGGGTTGGGTACTATTCACAGGGATACTCTCTCCTCACAGTTTACTATTCACCCAGCCCTGTGAATAGTACCCATCCCTGCCCAACCCTGCAACCAAGCGAACCTTAAGAGTAACTCTTGCACCTCCACCTCAATACTAATCCTACCAACTTCCCCAAAGAGGCATCTCCTTCCATCCCATCGTGCCACTCTTCTCGATGCCCCTACGCCCTCAAACCTTTTGTATGCTTCAAATTCCCCAGTTTGCTAACTGACATACAAAGATGAGTTGACCTAAAAAAGCTTATGGAAATTAATATCTTGTCGTGGAATATCAAGGGAATTGAAGGCCCCTGGAAAGCCGTGAGATTAAAAAACCTCGCAACAAAATATCACCTCAACCTCCTTGCGTTGCAAGAAACACGTGTAAGAGACATAATGATAGAGAGGTTCTTACACTTGTATGATAATCAAATACAATAAAAAATTGTTGCGAGACCAAGTATCTCTCAATCAACATATAACCCACTAATGAAATTAAGCGATAAGTGTAAGTTTGTTAAAATTTATTATAACTATATAAAATGCGTGTATAAGTGTAAGTATTGTAGAGGTTGAACATAGGGAGCAGACTGTATAGATTGGAAACTAATATTAATTATTTATAAATAATATAATTTCTTATTTCTTATTTATTATCTTTTTATATTTTATATTTTTTTATTATTTTTGTGGGTTTTTAGTTATATTTACTTTTATAGTTTTTTAATTGTTATGTATATTTATATATTTATATATTTATTTTTAATTTTTAATTTTATTTTTAATTTTACAAATTTATAATTTCTTTTTATTTTTAAATAATATATACTTGTATATAATAATAATGATATTATAAATAGGGAAAAGGGAGCCTACACCCATGCGTAGGTAACTTTCCTACACCCACCTCTTGTTCCCTCAAAATTTTTTATTTTTTTGAGATAACTCTTTGGAGAATTTAGATCACAATATATCACCATATCGTCATTCAAATTTCAACTTATTTCGAGACTTCTAACTTATCCATCATGGCAGCCAAATTTCAACGGTATGAGATTTGCTGAAATCGACCCCTTCTGATGGAGCTGTTAGGAATGCTTGTTTTACATGAAATTTGAAATACATATTTTATTTAATATTCTAAATAAATCCCCTAAAAATCCATTTCAAAAAAATCAAAAAAAATTAAGGAACAAGAGGTGGGTGTAGGAAAGTTACCTACACATGGGTGTAGGCTCCCCAATCCCTTATAAATAATATAAGTAATATATAGGATATATAATATGCATATGTTATTATATTTTTAATTATATCCAAATAGATTCAAAATAAAAAATGTAATATATTTGTGCTTTTTATGTTTTTCTATATTTTGTAATTTTTTATAGAATTTTTACTAGATTTTATGAATAAAAGATTAAATATAACAAAATAGTGAAAAGAAAAATATGTGAGATTGTTTTAGGTTTAATAAATATAAATAAGTCCAAGATTAAACTAAAATTTTTTAATATATAATATTTATTATAAAGCAAATTTATGAATAAAGAGATAGATTTTTTTTAATTTTTGTAAATTTTATAAGATTTTTAGGTTTTTGTTATTTTTAGATTTTATTTTAGTATTTTTAAAGATTTTTTGATATATGGAGGATAATATATTAATGTAGATAATATATTTTTTGAGAATTTTTGGAATTGTTTTTCTAATTTTTAGGGATTATAATATTTAGACATGGAATAAAAATATCTGTTTAAAGTTTTAATAAATAGGAGAAGTATAATGCCAAATAAAAATTGGACGAGATTAAGTAAACTAACATGCACTTAAATTAATTTGCCTATGATTTTTGAAGCAATAAAAATATTTATAAAGATAAAATAAGAGAAAATAAAATACTAAACTCGTGGGGACCTATTTATAGTATATTGAAACTTCAAATATCTTTTTAACATATCCAACAATTACAAGGACACCTATACAAATTTTACAAAAAACCGCTTCATGTGGGGAACCACGTAGGATGACATGCACATGTTTGAAATGCAAGTTCAAGAAAGCTCAAGGCTCGAGGCGTAATTTTCACACAAATTGTTACGCAAAACAAGAGGGGTTCGTGCAAATTACCCCAAACGGTACTTTGTCCAACAACGTAGATGATCTCACTTATGCATGTGGTGCTTTGTGCATGAGAGATGATGGTTTGTTGATGGATGCCTTGGTTCCCACAAACAGATCCGACAGTCATTGATGAGGCCCGTCTAATGGTAGCTGCACCGCCTGGAGCTGGCTCCTGATCTGACAGCTACGGAGCCATCATGAAGAATGTGGCCCATGGGCAACTTTGATTGGTTGTATCTCATGACTCCGACCTCCTCTCGATATTTTGAAAGTCGCTACAACATCCTGGGAGGTTCACACGTCGATTGAGGCGCTCAATATAGTCTGAGCTCCATCGATGGGGGCCTGGAGCTCGAAGATGAAGTGTTACACCTGGAAGCTTTGTGCAAGGTTCGAATCGACCCCGAAGGGTCCTTTAATGACCACACCTGCATGGAAAAATAGGGGGAATGAGGGTGAAGGTGTAATCCCTTTTATTTGGCAAAATAGGTTAAAATGAGATGGGATGGATACTCTCTGATGAAGGGCAGAGTATGGAGAGCTATGGGCTCGATCTGGGGTAGATCGATGCGATATGGGTGGCTGTGAAGGTTGAGAAGTGGAAGAGGAAAGTGATGAGGTGATCAAGGTGGGTGAAATACGGGGGGGGGGGGGGGGGGTGTTGAATGTTAGGATGGTGCTCGGAGCCTAATGCTTTAACGAAATAAAAAACATGAAATAAATGTAAGAAGAAAACTAACCAACTATGCCTTGACAATAAAACTAAGCCATGGGCCAGTAGCATGAAAGGAATCATCTTTTTATACGAATGGAGTGAATAATCAAAGTCAATAAAATCAAACGTCGAGAAGTAAGGATCAGTCATGGAATCCTCCATGTCAATCATTGTCTCAAAAAGATATGTAGGGTCATGCTTAGGAGACTCACTACACAACATGATATCTGATGGACATACGATCTAAAGATAATAGAAATCATCTACTATATCAAATCATGGCTCATCCTTGCAAGGGTCGTCAAGGAGAGAAGACTCACAATAGGAAGAAAATCAAAAGACTCGGTCTCATGATCCAACATATCAGATGCACACTTAGAAAGTGAGATTGAATGCCTAGAAAAAGTTACATCCACCCTTAGATAACCCTCGAGGAGTGATGCAAGTTCATCGATGAAAGACGTGGCAAATGCTAGATATACTACAAGGCTCATAAGAGGGTCTGTCTAGATCAGAACAATCCCAACCATCACCCTCATATAGTCTTCGGTGGAATGGATCTAGATATTCATCAGGATATAGAAAGTGCCTCAGTATACTAGGAATATATATATATATATATATATATATATATATATATATATATATCATGACATGAGAAAAAGATGAGCTCGTAAGATGGCCGAAACAACAATGGCGACTATATAGGTATGTAGAATCATAATCTCTCCAAAGTTGTATCGTCATCCATAGTCATCAATGTAACATCAGTAATCTCCCATGATCGATGCTCATTTATTAATTCATCAAGAAGCTCATTGCACCAACCTTGCACTACATGTCCCAAAAATCAAATTCTTATTCTAGTCTGACAGTCACCCAGTTCAATATAAGCAGTATCCTAATCACGGGTTCCAACAAGTAACATGGCATGCCCCTAAGGAAGAGAAGATGGTATGGGTGGGTACAAAGGGGTAGGGAATGAAACAAAGTATCGGACAAGACATTGATCATACAGGGATCGATCTCATGCCGGAAAGGACAATTTTATAGTTCAAGAAGGGAGTCATCTTGAACCGGACCATGGATGTGAAGATGATATGGGTGAAAAGTAGCCGCGAGATCTGACTAAAGAGAAGAGTGACCCATTGTCACGATATAGATAATGATAAAAAGAAAAATATGACTAAAAGATAGAAAAGACTCGAGGATTGCTGAATTCAATGAAAGATGAAGGCAATTGGATTCAAAACACAAACAAACTCAAAGCAAACTCTAATTCACCTACTTAACACATTGATGGACGTAAGAGAGTAGTCATTATCTTTTCAATTTCAGAGTTAGGTGATTTCCAATCAGTTGATTAATCAAGCTCACAGGTGTAGCCTCTTAGAGTAGTTATGTCTGAGTCGGCGTACCACACCTACTAGAACATCGGACCACTTCATCTAAGGTCAGAGGCAAGCACTTGCAACAATAACATGGTCCAAGATCCGACCCAAGCGATTAGGGCATGAGTCCATGGATGGGGGCTCTATTCCTTATGGGTACGTGCCTCACACAGTCTGGATAGTACCTGCATACAATGAGGGAGTTGCTCTTCCCAATCCAATGAATCTAATTATATGTTTTATGAATCTAATTATAGGTTTTATTTGAAGGTCAAGTGGAGTTAGCAATCCCGATTTCATTTAGATTATCACTTTTTTTGCATTCTTGCAATGCAAGATGCATAATAAAGTTTCAATTCCTTTAGTATCCTAGGTGATCAAAATCAGAGGGAGAAGTCGGTAAAGCAATGCAAGTCAGAAAAATACGATGAATTCTCATGCAGAATGCTCACCTTGCTTCCCAACTCTCTCTACGTGGGATGTTAGACATGAATTAAAACTATCCTATATGAATGCACCGATGAAATCACCCTAAGTCAGGAATTGCTATTAGTGTGAAGAACCGATAGATTTGATCTAAGTTCAAACATATGCACATGAGATAATTAGGTATTTGGACCTAGATTAATCGATCCATTAAGTCCTAAACTAAAGACTCAATCACACAAAACTAATAAAAATAAAAGACGAATAACTCAAATCTTAAGAAAAAATGGAAAATAAAGAGAAAAATAGGAAGGGGTAAAAGAGAAGGCAAAGAAAACAACAAAAAATCCGATGATATCCCCTAGATGAATAGACACCAAATGAAATGGACCTCATAAAATTCTAAGTGTCTAGAGAGTGTCTAAATTCTAGTTTAATTATTAAAATTAAGACTTTCTTCACCAAAAATAAAACCAAAATTGCACTACAACTGTCTTCACAGCTCCTGGTCTTCCTTCGCTGCTCTCTCATGTTGCCTAGGTTAGAAAATCCTACCTCCGCTTCACGTGGGTGCTTCGATCCTCTTAGGAAGTCCACCCTCGATCCACAAGCTCTCGTAGAGAAGTCAAACAAGAGACGAGTCAGAACAATTCACAAAGTATAGATAAAAAAGAATAAAAAAGAGATAATATACTTTGCAAGATAAGTAGGCAATCAAATATAAACAAACAATCTATACTCCATTTCTCCCAGGCAACTGTACCATTTGATATAGAGGTTTTTGCACTGGGCTGCTAATCAAACACAATTAGTAATCACTGCATGACCAAGTATCTCTCAATCAACAAATAACCCATTAATGAAATTAAGCAATGATGCAAGTGAGTTAAAATTTATTATAACTCTAAAATCAACATTAATTTCTAATTAATATTAATTTCTTGTTTATTATCTTTTGTCTTTTTTATTTTTAATTATTTTATATATTTTTTATAATTTTATTTTATATTATCTTTTAATTTTGAAAAATTTAATTTCTTTTAGATTTTTAAAATAATATATATAATAATGATATTATAATTCATATAAGTAATATATATATGATATATAATATGTATAAGTTATTATATTTTTATTTATATCAAAATACACTCAAAATACATGATATAAACTATTTTTATGTTTTTATATTTTTTCTCTATTTTTGGTAAATTTTATAGAATTTTTACTCTTACGTATTTTTAAAATATTAAATATAGCAAAGTAATGAACATAATAAATATCCAAGATTGTTTTAGGTTTAATAAATATAAATAAGTCCAAAACTAAACTAAACATTTCTTAATAAGTAGTAAATATTATAAAGAAAATTTACAAAAAGCGAGATCTCTTTTTTTTATTTATCTTAATTTTTACCATTTTTATAAGATTTTTAGGGTTTGTCATTTTTAGGTTTTATATTTTGTGTTGTTTGAGGATTTTTGTGTATATGGTAGATAATATATTATTATAGATAATATATTTTTGAGAATGTTTGGAGTTATTTTTCTAATTTTTAGGGGTTTTAATATTTAGAATTTGAATAAAAACATCTTTTTAGAGTTTTAATAAATAAGATAATTAAATTTAATGTAAAAAATTAGACGAGATCAATCACACTAACATGCACTTAAATTAATTTTCTTATAATTTTTGAAGCAATAAAAATATTTATAAAGATAAAATATGAGAAAATAAAATACTGAACTAGCATGGACCTATTTGGAAAATATTGAAACTTTAAATACTTTTATCAATAGGTCCAACAAATATAAGGGAACCTATGCATTTTATAAAAAGTGCCTCACTTGGGGTATGATGACCGCCCGAATGACAGAGGTAAAGGTACAGAAAATATAGGTCGTTGCGACCTCAGTCACTCAGAACGTGTCAATCAAGAAAATGAACCACAAATGAAAATAAATCAATGAAACACAGAGAAGTGGTCCTGCTATAGGATTAACCTGGTATAGCTCCCAGGGTCGAACTCAAGGAGCACAGATTGGCTAAATAGCCTACGATGTAGTCAGAAATCCGAGGGAGTCTTTTTTAGTGGTTTTTATTTGTTTTTATATTTTTTTTAGATTTTTTTAAATGATGAGAAAATAAAAGAAAGTAAATACAAGGGAACTTCAACAATTTATTAAACACACCAAAAATGATGCAAAAATTAAGGAAAAATTGTTTTTAAGTTCTTTAAGTTTTTTACTGTTTTTGGTGAATTTTTGGAATTTTTCTAATGGATAAATTATTTACTAAAAATCAAACAATGCAACAAAGAAGAGGCACTGTCCAGCAAGGTTAGAAACTCAAAAATAAAATATTTAAGAGTTTCAATCAACCCTGGAGGTAATTTTCCTGTAAACTATGAAAAATAAGGAAAAATTAGGCACCCTAATTATTATTTTTGGATTTTTAATTTATTTATTATAATTTTTATGAGTTTTTAGGGGTTTTTCAATTTTTAGGGTTTTTAAGTGACGAAAAATAGCCAAAATTGGCTAGAAAATCAAACAACAAGCAAACTACAGTATCTAATTTTTTTAGAATTTTTGGGGGTGATTTTATATTTTTTTATTATTTTTAAACCTAGACAGTGACTAAAAAGGAGGTTTTTGAATTTTTAAAAATAATAAATGAAATCAAAAATGTCCTCAAAAATCACAGAAATTCCTACACCATGGCAGGAGCCATGTGTCAAAATCTCATTGGATTTGGAGGTCGTTTGATATTTTATTCAAAAATAAAGGAGAGGCACTGTGCACAGGGACCTAAGTGCAAATACCCAAAAGTTCTGGGGGTCTGGTGCAAAATACCCAGCGAAACACGTGCCAAGCACGTGCCTGGGGCACTCAAGGACCCAAATGTAAGAAAAATAAGTCCCGAGGACTTATTGGTAACAAGTACCAAAAGTCTAGGGGCTTATCTGCAAAATACCCAAAATAAAACGCACATGTGCAAATAAAACATTCACAGGGGTATATATGCAATTACTCAAAAAGTTTTATTCATTTCATAACCACCAGAACTACAAGATTAATTATGCAAAATTCCCAAAATAACACGTGACGAAGCACGTGGCTCTCAACTGGCAGGGGTATAAATGCAAATAAAAATAAGCACGAGGGTCTCTATGCAAATATCCCAGAAAATAAACAACTGACTCGACAACTTACAGGACTGAAATGAAATAAAGCAAAGATAAGGGCCTAAGGGTAAATTACCCTTTATTAAATGGAGTCGTTGGATGCGCGCCACGTGTAGATCGGACGGCTGCAGTGGGTGGGCGCTCCAGATGGCGTCTCCTCGGATCGGACGGTGGAAGCTACTCCTCGATCGGACGACCAAGATCTGATCTGGAGCGATGAGGACGATCGGACGGCGATGGAGGGTCCTCGAAGAACAGGTCCCCGGCGAGACTCGCCGGGCTCGTGCGTGCGCTAGGGTCCTCCGGTGAGCCTTCTGAAGGTCGGAGAAGAATCGCGGAAGGCTCCCGCGTCTGCCGGTGGTCTCCGACGGGCAATCCGAGCTCCGAGGAGCTCGAGCAAGGCCGGCGGAGCTGGGTCTCCTGGCTGGATGGCGAAGGGCCTCAGACGCCCTCGTTTCGACCTGAAAAGCAAACCAGAAGACTCGCGGGTCGAGGGCAAAGTACCTCGACCCGGTTAGGCGGCGTGAAGGTGAAGTGTGAGTCGGAATGGCGAGCTCCGGCGAGGGTGGACGGCGAAGGAGCTCGGTTCCCAGATCCTGTGCGATCTGGGTTGTGTGCAGGGGTGAAGAAGGTGCGGAGAGGTCTGGCGGAGATGATGGCGGTGTCGGAATGGAAGATGGGTGGTCGGAGGTGCCGGACGAAGGCGGCGGAGCTACGCTAACAGTAACTGGAAAATCAAAATCTAAGCTATCCTACGGCCTAAGGGTTCTACCTGGGTGGTCGGAGAGACTGGGGAAGAGCAGGGGGTGCTCTTGGTCGTAGCCTCGAGGGTCGTCTCGGCCCGAGGCTCGATGCTCGACGCTGGTGGCGGAGCAGCGGCGGCGAAGATCGCCGGATCAGTGGATTCGCCTCCTCGCCTCGCTGCAACAAGGGCAAACACTTGCTGTCACTCTCGCGGTGCCTATGGAGGTCACTGGGAAGAAGGGGAAGGTCCAAAGGTGAGGCGCGGAGGCGGCGGAGGTCGGGATATATATGGTGACAGGTGCGATTAGGGTTGAGGTGCGACAGCTATAGAAGGCGTTGATTTCATGGCGAAAGATCGGGCGAGGATGACGGATGATCAACGAAGGATCCAGGCATGGGGTTCGCGTGGGTGACAGCCTGGAGACGCGTGGGAAAATCGGAGAAGGCGGGGCAGCGCGCGTCTTCCAGAAAAGGAAGGAGTCCGCGGGGGAGTTGACCGGGGTCAACAATCCCCCGTGGACCAATCAGAAGCTGCCACGTGTATTCAATTTTTGTTTCTTTATTTTAAGGTAGAAATAGGCCGAATTAAAGAAAACTCAAAACATGAAATGTTTTTCTTTTATTTTTTTTCTATTTTTTGGTGATTTTTAATTAATTTTTGGAAATAAAAATAGGGTAACTATGTATATAGGTATATGTACACTATATGGATTTTTATTTTTGATTTTTTTATTTGTTATTTTTATGTATTTTTATGCTCATTTTGTATTTTATTTATGTACATCATAAAATATGGAATAAAATGGTATTTTTATTTCATTTTAATTATTTATACACAATGGTGAAATAAATAATTGTATACATTTATATACATGGTATTTATACAATGTATTTTTGTATTTTTAATTTTGTAATTTTTATTTGATTTTTGTTTTGTTTCTTGTTATTTTATGTATTTACAATATGTAACATAGAATATTTACAAAAAGTTTAGAAAATAATTTTATTTATTTATAGGGTTAAATAAATAAAGGATGATGGTCTATACACATGGTGAAAGGGCATTGTTGAATTTTTGATTTTTAAATTTTTATTTTGTTTTTAATAAAATATACACATAATATGTACAAGCATATTTTTGGGTGAGGAAAATATAATTTAAGGTATTCACAGAAGTATATACACATGAGCTCCTATCTCCCTCTACTTTGGCTTTTATGCGGTCAGGCCCATGCTGAGCCCTCCCTTGGGTTAGGTTGCTCAATATTTATTCTAAATATTTCCCTCTTTTTTTTTTGCTCTTTATTCTTTTTTATTTTTGCACAAAAACATGCTAATTATAGGTTTTTACACAATGCATGCTTTTGGTAATTATTTGTATTTACTCATATCTACATGTATTTGCAAAGGTTTTTGTAGCTAAAATAGAAGAATAAAGAGTGATGAATGGGTATTCATCAGGGTACCACGTGAGGTGATGTGGACTGGCTTGAAATGAAAATTCATGAAAGCTTAGGGTATGAGGTGTATTTTTTACATAAAATCTTATGCTATTATTAATATTTATAGAATTATAGATAAAATAGAAAAGCATGCAAGGTTCTATGCAAATTACCCTAAAAGGCGCTCTGTCGAACGGCGTAGATGATCTCTCTTATACACATGGTTCTCTATGGACAATGAATGACAATTCGTTGATGGATTCCTTGACTCGCAGATGGATCCGGCGGTCACTGATGAAGCCCATCCAATGGTAGTTGCACCATCTAGAGCTATCTCCCGATCTGACGGCTACAAAGCCATCGGGATGAATGGGGAAGAACATGGCTCCTAGGCAGCTTCAATTGTCTGTATGTCATGACTCTGACCTCCTCTCGATCTTCTGAAAATCGCTACAACATCTTGGGGGTTAGACTGAGGTGCTCAAGATAGTCTGGGCTCCATTTATTGGGGGGGGGGGGTTAACGGTGGGACGGTGGCTGGAGCCTAGTGCCCCGACGAATGCTAAACTACACATTTAAAGCTTAAACAACTGCATATCATCAAATAAAATACAGAAGTGAAAAGTAGGAAAGAAATGCAATAACGAAACTAACCAACTATGCCTCGATAAGTTGCTAATTGGCCTAGAAGTGCCAATTGGTGATAAGCTCCTACGAAGGGGAACCACGTCGCCCTTTCCAATCCACACTGCCAACATGCAATATTAACCTCATGTCACCAAATTATACCTCAAGATAGATGTTCTAGGGGGGAAATGTGGTCTCAAGATGGATCAAAAGGCAAAGAATGGCGGAGGAGGAAGATATATATTGTGATAAGGTATCAAAAAGAATCAGTGTCTCTGATCGAACGTGCGTATGCATGATGAATCTAAGAGTAGGGCATGGTGGAGCATGCCAAGGTGCAGAGGTTTAGGGAATGAATCATGTCGAAAAAAAATGTAAGCTTGAGATCTAAAAAATGGCAAAGAAGGGAGGTCAGTGGTCTGATAGGGGATAGGGTTAGGCAAAGGATAGTTTACCGACAAGTCGACCAAGGGAGGGACCTGATTGGTCCACGTCAGCCTGAATCAAGATAAAACATAGTTTAAAAGGCTTATTAATTCCATAATATATGACAAATGATTTTATTAATTACAACTCAAAACATAAAAAAATTTGCTATTTTCAAACTATTTTATGGATTTTTTTATTTATTTTTACAACCTTGTTTATTAGGTATTAGTTTTTACAAGGATATACATATGTATATTTATCTATATTTTAGGTATTTTTATTTTTTTATTTTGTATTTATAATTTTATTATCTTATGTACATATATTATATATATTTATAGTATATTTAAATACATATTTATATATTATATTATATTATATTTATGATTTTATTTACATAACAATGGAATTTTTACCCGACAGACTTTATGAGCTTTTAAATTACCTCTACGACCTTTTGCACAACGTAATTACCCCATCGACCATGTAAATTACCCAAGAACCCTCACGAGCTTCAAACAAATTACCCGGAGGGTTCATGGGATAAGAGTTGGCAAGCTTACGGGGTCGAGGAGGGAATTAAGTTGTTTCAAAGGTCGTGGAGGTAACTGGAAAAGTTTATAGGGTGGTCTGCTGGGCAAAGTTTTCTGATTTTATTTACATAAATAATTATGTATATATACATCATACGTATAGTATATCTATGTAGTTTATTGTATTATTTATTTTTAATGTAACTCTAAAGATTTTATTTTGTATTTATATGTTCAATATATTTCTAATAGTATATATAATTATTTAAAAATATAAGAGGGGTAAAATATGAAGAATAAAATATACGAGTAAAATATATAGATACATAGTACAATGAGATCCTAGAAAGCCGACTTTTGTACAATAGCTCCAATTTTAATGAAACCACTTTCATTATGTAGACAATTTAATTTGGAATACAATGGAGGTGAGTTTGATGAATTTTGAATTCTTATGGAGAAAATATTG
The DNA here is from genome assembly GCA_037367405.1 of Ottelia alismoides. Lineage (NCBI taxonomy): Eukaryota > Viridiplantae > Streptophyta > Magnoliopsida > Alismatales > Hydrocharitaceae > Ottelia > Ottelia alismoides. Next base: position 91,959 of record JAZKJV010004203.1, on the reverse strand, counting down.
GTATATGAAGTTCGATTTATGACTTTTTCATATGTGTGTCCCCATTACACAGTGCATTATTTTTATGATCAATTATTTTTTTATAGTTTTCTATATATTTTTACGCACAAATTTCATGTAGTTCATTTTATTATTTTATGTACAAAATAAAGAATAAAAAATGTAAAAATGGGTATTTTGAAGAATGAAATTAGGGTTTTGATATACAATATTTGACCTGATCTCCCCCTAAATTATTCCTTGTCGACCTAGTCAATATTGATTCGGTCTCGGGGTTTAGGATCATCCATTGTCATTGATACTTCATTTATTTTCCTTTCCTTTCTTTATTCATTTATTTTGTATTTAAATATATATAATTGTGTACTAATTACTGATGGATAAAGAATGTTAATTTGTATAAGTTAATTGTATTTACATGTGTTTTTATAAGAAATTAAATGAAAAATAGAAGAATGAAGGTAGATGAATGTCTATTCATCACATGGACCCTAGAAGCAGACTCCCTTAAATAAATTTCTTCATTGATACAATAATCATACATGTAAAACCTAGGGCATCCTCACTACTTGGGACCCAAACATATTCTCGTGCCTATCCATAATCTATTTCGACTTATTCACATACATCAACCTCATGCATACGTAGAGCAACCTTCCCATCTCCTTTTTCACATCTATGACCCCCACAAAGAGAAGACAAACAAAACTTCCTAACCCTTTTGGAGCAAATAAATGGTCCCTTTGAGCATTTAATCATTGCGTGGGACTTTAACCTAACTAGATACACTAGTGACTTCTCCTCCCAATGACCCCTCCCCCATCACTAATAGGTCATTCAATGTCTGATGTTATAACTTAGGGCTAATTGAACTTAGGAGCTCAGAACTTACCTACATTTGGATCAATAAGAATAGCGAGAGTTGGGCAGTCATCGATCACATTCTCATCTTGTCCTCACTGAAAGCTATATCCCCACAAACCAACTCACTGTACCTACAAAAGATATTCTCATATCATAGACCCATTGTCTCACAAATCTCCTCCCTTAAACCAGATCTGCTCTCCTTCAAAATGGAATGTTTTAAGTTCCATAAATAAGACTTCGACCAATTGGTCTTGTCCTATTGGTCAGCACCTTTCTCCAGCCATAACCCTTTCCAGCTTTGGCATGTAAAAATAAAATGACTCAAAAATGCTATTATGATTTGGAAACATGAGAATCTAAAATCGAATGGTGATGTTTCCTCTACCCTCACCTGCAAAATTGAAGAACTTCAAAGATACCTCCTGATTGTCACCCCCCCTCAAATCATTTTAGATGAACTATCCAACACATAACATGATCTTAATGAAGCCAGTTCTAACGATATCCTACATGAATCAATGAGTGAAAATATACAGACTGTGTGAAGGGGACAAAAATATAAAATTTATCCCTGGTAAAAGTCAATAGAAGAAGTAGGAGCACAATCCTATCACTTAGAAACTTAGATGGGATCATGCACTCAGACAATCAATCCATAGCCAATAAAACCTCTGAGTATCCACCGGAAGCTATACCAAGACTCTTATAATAACCCTTTCTACCATTTCGATTTCCTTCCAACCATGCTTGGGTACATTAACAATGTTTAGGAATTGGATGCCCCCATCTCCGAGAACGAGGTTTATAGTACAATTCATAATCTCAAATCCCTAAAACCCCCTGGTCTGGATGGGTGCATCCAAGAGTTTTTCAAAAAGAATTGGAATGTAATCAAAGGAAATTTCACAGATATGATTACCGATCTCAACTCTCTGAACCTTGGTCACCAAGAGATAAAATTCATCAACAACTTATTTATTTCTCCTATTTATAAAAAAGGAGATCCAAAGGATATCACCAACTACTGGCCCTTCAACCTTCTTAACCCTCTCCCTAGGATAATATGCAAAGTCTTAGCTAATCGATGGACCCCAATCTTGTAGAACTCATACCATCCTCCCAATGCATTTTCTTGAAATGTAGAGGAGAATCCGATACCATCGCTTTAACTTTAGAAATTCACTTGGCTTGAGATAAACAAGGATTAAAATCCTTGGTTCTCAAAATCGATCTTAAATAGGCATTCCATACAGTCAAATGGCCGACATTCTTCAAACCTTACGAATGACCAGATTCCCCAAAACTTTTTCCTATTAGATCCAGACTACCATTAAAACGACGTCCCTTTCCCTTATGATCAACAACCTAGCTAACCTCTAGCTTTTTCAAACCTAGTAGAGGTGTTCAACATGATAACCCTCTTTTCCACTTATTATTCATTAATACCATCAACATTCTCGATCGAATGCTTCGGAACTTGGCTGCTAATCAACTGATCGAAGGATTTCGGCTACCTGGTGAAGACCAAACCATTACAAACTTCCTCTTTGCAGACGTTATCATAATCTTCACCTAGTTTGATGAAAAGTGATCCGATGCCTAAAATGCACACTAAGGGTCTTATCCATGTTCTATGACCTATTTATTAACAAAGAAAATCCTCTATTCATGGGCTAAATCTTAACCATGAAGAAGCGTCATTGGCATCTAGCATCTTGGGATGGCCTAATGGTGGGTTCCCCTTCTACCTATCTTGGTATACGTCTAGATGAAGAGCCCTCAAGCGTACAGGCTGGACACAACTTTTCGAGAAATTCCAAAAGAAACTACAAGGATGGAAATATCATTTGTTATCCCTCCTATCACAAGTTAGCACTATTCAGTTCCTTCCTAACTCCCAAGTAAACCACATGTTAGCATGCATAAAACTCCCTAAGCATGTCATTAATACCATTGACAAAATACATGGGTGTTTCCTATGGAACAGAACGAAGGGGTCCAGATAGAAACAGATATGGTGCCCACTGGTAACACATCTGTCGACACAAAAATAATGATGGTTGGAGAATTCCAAACCTTGAGACCCTAAATGATGCTCTACTCTCAACATCTTGGATCAAGATCTTAGAGAACCAAAACTCCGCATGCTCTTCCTTAGTCAGAGCAAAATATAGTAACAATAGGCCCACCCCCCAAACACCAAACGTAACCCTCGTGACTCCCCTCTTTTGGTGCTTTATTAGGTAAGGAGCGCCGACCATCCGAAGATCTATGAGCAAAATTGTGGGTAGTTGATACGGAATGTTCTCTGGCCTTAACACCTCCCTCAGGAAACAATTCCCAGATCTTTGGTCCCTTGCGAACAATGGAAACACCACCTTCTCCCAAGCTCTGCGAACCCTTCCTGCGAAACAAAATTGGTTTAAAGCACCCTCAAAAAGAGCATGACCTTCCCATGAGATAATCATTCTCGATGCTACCCACCTAACCCCCACTATGAAGACTCGACCTTTTTCCTTGGTAGAACTATTATCTTTTTTAGCCCATGGAAGGACGAGCCCCAAACTCCATATACAGTTCTGGTCTAAGCCCTTCCACCCTGTGTCTCTTTTTTACTTTGGTCATTCTCTCACGACAAACCTATGACTCAAGAAAAGATTACCTTCCTAACCACCCACTTAAGTGCATGGACCCTTTGCCTCAAGGCGGCTGAAATCCCTTGAACACATACTCCTCAACTATCGATATACTTTACATGTGTTTGCACTTTCTCACATTTCACCACCGAGGACCAACTTGCAATGTTTCTTCAAAAATCATAACTTAATTCCTCATTCAAAATTACATTGGTAGATAATCGTCAAGAGTGCATCAATCCGGTGGTTGATTTGGAAGGAACGATGTGCGAGTCTGTTTCAAGGTACATCCAAGCCATCCTCTATCATAGCTAAAGATGCTATTTTACTTCGTGTTTGTTCCCATTAACCTCCAGCCTTACCCCCTGCTCATTTCGATGCTCCGTCTCCTTATTGTTCTTTATTGTTCTTGTATTGTACAAGCAACCTAGGGAGCCCTGTTAGCTTGCGCCTTTGTTGCCAATTCTTCGAAAAATCTTGAAATGCTATCCAACTACCGCCAAAGCACATATACGAGATCTGCCTCTTTTGCGATGCTTAGGCTTATCTACTTCTTGGCTTTTTGTCTCAAAAAACCTCCAAACTTTTTACCTTTCATAAAAGCTAGTCAGTTGTACTAAATGCTGGACCATTATGAAGTATCCTGTCCTTTCTTTTGGTGTTTTTGATAGATCTTATTGGAGGTGTTGCATTGCCTTGAATATACTATACCACCGTCTATTTTTGATGAAATGAAACGTAGCCCTTTTTCGGAAAAAAAAAAACAAACAAACAAACCCATATTGGTAAAACAATCAATTGAAGAGGGACGATTTATGAATCCGATGCTTTTCTCCGTATTCATCTTTATAGTCACAATTTCACAAGGAAAATAAAATAAGATTTCAATAACTTATGTAATCCCTAAACTCGTGCTTCCAATCTATGGATTATTATAATGCTATTCTATGATCCATATCCTTCTTCGTCTGTTCTGCACCGAGAAAGTTAGAAAATATGATGCAATCTTTTGTGGCCCCAAAAGTAGATTTTGATGCTGTCAATGATATTACAATTGATACCAGAACGAAAAATATTTAAGATTCCTTCGTAAATAGGATATGATGCAAGAGGGCATCTGGTAGACAGGTTCATATTAATTGTTAATAGGACGCAAGGGGCCTCTCCTAGACAATGCTCATATATTATTAATATCGATCGAGCGTCCTCTATGTTCACTTCCTTCAAGGCATCTTCCACATAGCAATCTCGTCTGCTTGCATAATAGAATATCATCGATTTCATCTAAATGCGCATGTTTCCTATTTGTATCATATTATATTCAATATACTACTCGGTTATCCAATATACTAGATTAAAGTTTTCTAAAGTTTAAAAAATCACATCGGACCAGCCGATCGGATCGATTGGACCGGAAACCGATCCCGACCTGATTGATTCGGTCGGTTTTATGCAATTAATTTCAAAAAAAATAAAAAATAGAGTCTGACCGATGGTCGGTCTGAGTTGACCCGAATTGACCCACTTTTGATAGTTGGTAAATTTTCAAAAAATAAATGTTTATCGCGTGTGCCATTCTTAACTTATGTAATATCAGTTATGCTCCTCTTTTTTTGGAATATAAGTTGTGCTACTAATTTCTTGGAGTAAATTTCTAAAAACAACTATAAATAAATGAATATATCGAAGAAAATATACTCGAAATAGACAATCATATTATTTTATTGAAATATTTAACATTTTAAATGATTATTTCATTGATATATAAATACATACTTACATATATGTATATGGTTGTATCGTTTCAAAAAACTGATTTGACCAACGGAACTAGTAAATTAAGCCCGATCTGATGACATCATGCTAACGTCATCATCGGTCTAATCGATTCGGACCGACGATCCGACCCGAGTGGACCAAATCGAAGACTAATCGGTTCAACTCGATGCAATCTGATTTTTAAAACCTTGAAGTTTTCATCCAAGATTGAAAAAAATTACATTGCACACTGTTAGCAATAGTTGTGTGTGTAATGGGGATATTCTAATAAGGACATAGTTCAATGACGAGCATTCTGATTTTACATGTATTTACAACTATTTTGAGCAAAATAATTATTATTTTATAAATATTATAGCAAGTTGTCAATACAAGTGTTCATTTTTATGAAGAGCGAAACTTGAATTAATATGAAATGTTCATTCTTAAAAAAGTGAAAAAGATATTTATGATACAAATAAAAATATGATCATTTCATATTTCATATAAGATTTACTTTTTGTAAAAAACCTCATATGTATGTATATGTGTAATTATGTGTATGTATATATGTATATATGTGTGTGCCAGATTTCTCCATCGTAACCAAGTACAATATTACTATTACATATGTTCTCGTACCTTTTTTATATTTACACCATTGCCTGATAAACCTATTAAATAATAAACCTATTAAATATTCATGTTACTGTTGTCATTAGATCTCGAGAGCAATAGAGCTCATTATATTTAAATAAGTGGTAGTAGGGTAAATATAGAAAAGTAGTAGGACAAGTGCATTATCTTCAATTCAAAAAAAGATCTTATTTCCTTGTTTCAACAGAGGATTGAAGTTTAAAAAATAAATTTAAAATTTTGATTTAACAATTAAAGTATTCAAAATATTAATGTATTTATCTTAGAGTAATGATTATCTATAGATAGTAAATTAATAATGATGTGATTAGGTGTAGAATAATGAGCTCTCTCAATTGTCCCATCATGAGGCCTGTAAGCGGTTCACTGACTGATGTATAGCTATTCATTCACATTTATTCTTCCATTTTGACTTTAAAGGTCTAATAGAATACATGTAAATACCAGAATAAAGAAAAGAAAAGAAAAACAAAGTAAGTATCAAAGATACTGACTGATCCTTAACCCTGAGACTAAGTTAAATATTGACTACGTTGATTAGGAATAAGATAAGGATAAAGTATTGTACGAAAATACGAGGAAACCCTAATTGTTCTAAGTGCTAAATACTGTGTAAATAGACTAATATTACATTATTTTATTAATTATTACACATACCTCAAATAATAAAGTATTCAACACAAAATTTGTACATATTAATATATAGAAAATAAGAGGAATATTATCCCAAATAAATCATGCATAGTACACTTGGTATAATCAGGTGAAAAAGCCGCAAATAGAACTTCACTGATCAATATCTACTCCACATGAACTGAAATTGAACCAAACACCCACCTCTATTATATTTAAAAAAAATCAAATTATCTCAAATGAAGGTGGTTTCATTGAAATTAGAGCTAAGATGTAAAATCTAGCTTTGGCGTACTATTGTACTTGGCATCTATACATGAGCTAAATATTTTATTCTTTACATTTTTATATCTTTAAATTTTTAAATAATTGCATATATTTCATAATACCTATAATAATATAAAATACAAATTTAAAAGTAAGTATAAATGCTAAAATAAGTAATAAATCCTAGTACATAGGTATAATATACCTATAATGCACATATATCTAATTATCTATACATGCAAATAAAATCATAAAATACCATAGAAAGATATAAATACATATTAGATAATGTTTTAAATATATAAATATATAAAATATGATATTATGTATAAAAATACAAAATAAAAAAACAATATATATTATATATAAACCTATGTAGTAACATGTAAACATTAACACATAATAAATAAGGTTGTAAAAATAAATAAAAATGGCCATAAAATAGTCTATAAAATAAGACATATTTTTATGTTTTATGTTTTTTACATGAAATTGTATACTATTTTATTTTTACTATCCTTTCATTTTTATTTATGTTATGTCATTTTGGGGCCAATGTGAGAGGGCAATGAATGTTGACCTCACGATCAACACCCCATCTTCATGTGTGTTGCCTCACGCTTGTCAGAACCCTTCATATTCCCTAAATTATCACCCCATCTCCACACCTCTGATCACCTCAATTTCTTCATGAAATAGTTTCATCTGATCATAGATAACCACACCCTATCTATAGGATCCACCAACCACCCTCGAATCGAGCAAAATCTCAGTTCCAAAATCACCCCTCACCTCTTCAATAAAATCAGCTTCACCGTTTCCATTCCACTTTTATCCACTTCAACCCCGTTAACCCCTTTGATTGCTTGTTGGAGAGTGCTCTCATGACATGGGATGTGCCCACTTCGATTTGAGGCAAGGAGAAGGAGGAGGAGGAGGAGGAAGATGTTGGACTTATAAGCCCTTAACAACCCATAAATGCAATAAAAGTAATTTTTAATCATGTCCACCTGAAATGAAATAAATGAATGTGAATGCACTTTACTATTAAGGTCCCTTTGTACAATTTGGATTATGTACCATGGCCATATTGAATACCATGCAGCTGGGAGGACACAAATGACTTCAAACATGTGATTATTATTACTTATCTCTAATCTGAGAAAGAGATGATTTTTTTATAAAGATCGATCTCCAATAGACTTCTTGATGAGGGTCCTTTACATAGGAATGGAGTTTCGAAAGTGTTGGAATAATCAAGTCAAAGAATTGACTTGATGAGGCTGAGATAAATTAAGAACAAAAGCATAACTGTCATGATCATATACATCCTTTGACCTGAGACATATATGCATCTATATGCCTGAGTATGAACACTTGACATACCAATAGGTTGGTGACCTCACCAAGGTTCATCTACTAGTGCATTGGTGTGCATATGAAGTCATATGAGATGTATGATCTTTCGATAGTATAATACAGGTTCATAGTTGATGAATAGGGAAACAGAGCTCACTCATGAGATGATTTGGGATCAAAATGAATTCCATGCATGGTCATCTTATTTACGATATTAATATATGCTTTTGAAAAGTATATGATTAATATCGTCCCCAATTATAAAATTAGAAATATACTGATATATTCTGAAGAAGATAATCAAACCAAGATTTGAACTTTAGATTTATCAAAGTCTTCTAGTATGAATGATGGATGTGTATTGGGAATACTCAGAGTTACATATGTTGTAATGGATCATCTACCATGATGACACTTCCATTCTGAGGGAGTGATGAAACAGAATAGATTTTTGTTGCTCCATTTACCTAGATGATTTGTGATTTAATTGGATTAAATCACAATTCATTTGAATCCAATTTCCAAATCCAATATCAATAACCAAAAGTTAGAAACAAAAATGGTCATGGAAATGAAAATATACAAGCTCCTTCAGCTCATTTATAAGCTCAAGCTAGTTTGGAATTTGATTAGAAATGGTCATGGAAGTGGGATTCAACTCACCGATACTTTCTCCGAATCATGGAGAGTGTAATGTGTTTCGTTGAGCTCACTGAGAGTGTAAAGTGTTACAACTTAAGCTCAACATTTGTAGGTGGCATTTTTTTCTAAAATAGTATAACCCTGAAATTGTATTAATATCCAAATATCAAGTCATTATACACAGATGTTACGATATCCATGACATTATCTCCAAGTATCTGCATTTGTATCTCACAAATCTTAATTGGATTAGAACTCATATCTATTGATATTAATATAATAATAATAATTATTATTACTATTATTGCATTATTTTTATACGAACAATTTTGTGAATAAGATTCACAAATATATCTCGTTAATAATTGTGAATAGTAATTCACAATAATTTATATTGATATGGTTCATATAAATATTTATGTAACTATGATTTACATAAATTTTCCAAGGCATGAGATTGGGTGAATTTGATTCATACTTTTATAGATGTAAAATGAATTTACATTTAATTTTGGGCTCATGAATATGATTCATAGCTTAAGTATTAATTCTATAATTTCTTCAATTATGATATTATGATTATCATGTTAATTAATAGATAAAAATGCAACAACCTTAAACAAATATGGTTAACGTTGGATGTGTACCACGTTGTACAAGGTTGCACCAACTTGCTGAGTTTTAATTGAATTAAGACTCTAAAGTTATTGTTTATTTTATTGTTAATTAATTAATATTAATTAGAGATAATAAGGAGATAATCCCTATTGAATTAGGACTTGCTCTAAGCCCTTGATTTAAAATCCAAGGACTACAACACTCATATTGGACGTGTGGTGTAAGTATAAAAGGAGGACACAACCTTCTCTTTTGCAATATTTTTTTTTGGAGAGAAACATACCTTAGAATTTCGTGCCCCTTGAGACATAGAAGAGTCTTGAAAGTCTTCATCTCTTACACAGATCTTCTCGTTGGTCCAGTCAATGTCTGAGTTCGTGGGAGCAACATGATTCATCTTCGTGCTCACGAGAGAGATTTTTGCATATCAGACTTGATTCAGGAGGTTTCTTCATTTAGAAACTCATGCTTCAAAGGTAACCCTTATCTATATCTTATATTCATTGTTAATATCAAAAATTATTTTGAAAATTATTTCTTTAGAATTTATAATTTCTGAACGCACAAATTGTTGTGCTGTATTTTTTAGTTCATATGATGAACTAACATTGATTTATCAAAAATGTTATTAATATTCCACATTTCTATGATGCGTGGTAATTCAATTATTTATTCACTTCCTTTATTTAATATCAGAGGCTTAGTTTTGATAATCTAGATTGCATCCAAGTCCGCTAACAAACGACTAGATTGTCCCGGTTATTAGGTACACAGTCTTGCAACAGTTTTAATGATTCGAACGAATCGATGATTTTCGAAGTTGCTACTATCTCCAATATTTTAGTCATGTTTTCTGAATATATGAGGTCTAGAAGTTATGGACTCATATCCAAAGTTGCATCAATTGTTGGTGACATTAGGGAGAAGATTCAGATGTTAAAAATGATCGTAAACTCCAATTTCAAACAAAGACCGTAGGAAAAATATTGATGTTTTTGATACTGCTTTGGATTATATAACATAATAAAATACTTACTAATAATTCATAAATAAAGTCTACCATCATTTAAAAAATGTTTCACGTAATTCCAACCATGCGACCTCGAGAAATTGAATTTATGCAAAGATGGAGTTGGAAGAGGACTCGATTGTTTTAACTGAGTTGTTTCTCATATTTTGATACTTAAAAATGATGGAAATATATTTGATATATTTACATCAGGAGTTGTATCTAATATTTTAGAATATTTGGGGTCATAACGAATTTTAGGTCTAAGTTATATGATGTCTTCTAATTTGAAGTGTGATGGTCCCAACTTGCAAATCTGAATATGAAATTATTGTTTGTTTATTTTTAAAATATGACATAAATTAGAATGTACTTTTTTATTTTATATTTTCCTGATTATTTATTCACTTGAATGGTTACAATGCAATTATAAAGTTGTGAAATTAATTTGACTGATTTCATGAATTGTCTAGACTGTTGCACTAGGCATCTTTCACAACTGAAATTGTTTGATTTGAAGAATTGCCTAGATTGTTGCACTAGATATTTTGAAATTAAAAAATGAGTTTTTGAATTCAAGAAGTGTCTAGATTATTGCACTATAAATTTTGGAAAATTAAAAAGAGTTTAAATCCTTAAAATTTCTGAGAGTTACTATATCATATCATATATAGATAAAAGATCGATAATACCTCCTTTGTATAATGTGTACTGATTGTGTTGTATTGAATTGTACTGATGTATTGTATTGAATTGATTCGGAGAAGGTGTCTAGGACATGGATATGCTAATGGGTTACTTAATTAGCACCCTGCTCCATACTTACAATGGAAGCATTCCCTGATGGCATTATCTGTTTGACCTGTCTGAATCCATATCAAGGAAAGGTAGCATGAAAAATCATAACGTACTTTAACAAATAAAATTAGAACATTAAATTGTACTAAGTGTCAGTGTAATACTATATGGTAACATCAAGTGCATAAAAAGATCAAACCCTAGTTGGGACTACTTAAGTGTCATTGATTAGATTAAATCTAAGACAATAAGCATACACTCTAACTATATCCTTTATATTAATCATGAGAGTATGAATTGAGATGATTAATAATTAATTTAAACATTATATGAACTAATTTATATGATGACATACATGGTCTCCCATCATTACGAAGAACTTCGTCACCATGGATTGTATTTTTGGAGATGCTCAAGCGTAGTCATGACTCCATAATACAAATATCCATGGAATCATGTTCTTTGTTTCTTGAAGGAGATATGCCATATGCGTAGTGACACCAATGTTATTTCCCATATTATGGAGGCATGATTGGATTGTACATAGCATAAATTGATACTCACTCAATGACAATTGGTTTAGTCAACAACATGCGAACTCCATATATGTGTGGGGTGTGAGTGTTAAATACCGAATTGAGAATGCAAGTAGGACTTGTAAGACGGAAATAGTTCCCATTTTTTCATCATTGTTGCATTTTCTCATATTATTGGGGTACAATAAAAATGGAAAGGAGACACATATTTTGCAGTGAGGCCTTTAGTTAGCCTACCTCATGCTTTGAAAGCTTATAAGGAAAAGTATTAAAGAAAAAAATGAGAACTCTTGATTTAAAAATATTAAATTATTTAATTTCCTTAATCAATATCTTAAAGTATATTCTATTTTTCTTTTATTTTAGATGGAATCTCTCAAACCACTTAACAATCAGCTTAAGGTTCATCGATTGACTGGTCTAAATTATTCGGACTGGATCCATAATTTCGAACTTGTACTTGAGAGATAACATATAATGTATGTGCTCTCGTATGCGAAGTATGAGAACATTCAGACAAAGGACATCTGTGAGTTCACCAAGAAATGGGACGTGGATCACTCAATCATTCGTTGCTACATTCTTGGATCATTGTCTAATGTGCTTCAGAAGCAACTTCTTCCACAAGGTCTGAGTTATGCCTCGATCTCATCCATTTCATGCTTTGCATGAAATCATTTTCAACACCCTGAAATTTATAAATTTGTACAACAATATCAATCAAGAGGAGAGGAATAATGAATAATGTAACGAATCAACATAAGTAAGACTTTGGTAGTCACTTAATAGTACCTTGTGGCCAAACTGATACCTATATATGATAGCAAGGACGAATATATCAAACTAAAACAATAGGGAATTGAAGATATCCTTGAAGTGTGAGATGGCGTCTGGTGAAGCAAGTTTGCCAGTCTTGCATGGATGAATTAACTTGACTGGGTCGTTTAGTGTCGGGGTTAGATAACATAATCAGTATTCACTAAAATTTCCCACCCTTATATTATTATTGTTATATTTTTTTAACATCAACATAGTTATAGTGTTAAGTTTCAGCCATCAAGAAACAAATGCGAATAAAATTTGGGGCGCTCTTGGCACCAAAAGATTTAGAAATAAGTAACTACATAATATTAGAGCACAAAAGGGTAATTTAATCACATATGGTTACTTAATAGTTATAGCCCCCTGCTGAATTTACAATAGAAAATGTTTATGTACTTATAGGATAGCCGATGGCATATATATATTATGAGCATAATTTTCTACAGAAGTCAGAAAATTTTATTTTATTTTTGGTCAGGTTAGTTTCTAGAGCGACTTTTCCGGAGAGTCTCTCTTACCCATTTCTGGAGCATAGTTTTGGAGTAGACCTTTCCCTTAATTGGACCGCACTTCCAATTAGAGGGCGAGACAGAAGATCCCATTTGTAGGCTACCTCACCTCTAGAGTTTTGTTACTTTCGTCAACAGACTTGACGATTCTACATCCAAATCATCCATGTCTACATATAAGTCATCTGGAGTTACATCAGAGACAATTACAGTTAAATGTTGGAGGAGTTATAGTTAAAGTTGAGTTGGTTGGAGTTGACCACAATTAAGTTGGATCTGAAACCCCTATAAGCCAGTGGACGTGTTGTGAACTTACTTAGGATGCAATATATAACACCGCATGCATACGGAGGCACCCCAACCCTAAGACACGTTCATGCCTTAGAGTCATAGTGTGAGGTTACACATAGACCAATATCACAGACTATCCACTACTCTTAAAAAGTTAAAAAGAATTAAGAATCATATCACTCATCACCTTATCAAGCCCATTAACGAGATCTATATCATGATCTTTATCACAATTGGAGCATCACTAAATCTCTCTCTCTCTATATATATATATGAAAGGCTATGGGGAAATGGAGAAAATTATATATATGACATTAACCATGTTATAAAAATATGTGAAAAACGAAAAGATGAGAGCCGCTAAGTAATGGCCTGACAAATCAGGCTCCCTGTCGCTGGGGCGACTACTCAAACCTTCTCGTTTATCAACAAGTAATCCACACAAATAATAAGGCAATTACGAGCAAGAGTTAAGATTTATTATACCCTACTAAGAATGTATAATGGCAAGCAAGTAGGCATCGAACACAGGAAGCAAAGGCGTAAAGCAGGCTAGACAAAAGTCAAGCACCCTATGTATTGTGGATCACTTAGCCAAGTTAAACTTTTTTGTGGGTTTTTTATTTTATATTTTTTAAAATTTTATTTTTGATTTTTATAATTTTATATTTTGAATTTTAATTTCTGATTTTGTATTATCTTTTTATATTTTATACCTTTTTTATATTTTCTTTTCTTTTAATAAAAGATGTACACTAAATAAGAAAAGATGGATAAAATATTTATAAAAGAGGTAAAAATAATCAAAATTCAGGAAATGAAATATTTTTGTTATTTTTATATTTTTCTAATGTTTTTTGTGATTTTTCTAGATTTTTCCTAATTTGTTTTATATTTTTAAGGCAAAAATGCTGAAAACAGTGAATAAACTAAAAGACTGAAACTAAAATAAGGATGAAAAATGTCAAATAATATCCAAAATTTCTCAAATTAATTTTAAAATACAGGTAATAAAATAGAGAAAATTCAGAGATAAAAATTATATTTTTAGGATTTTTGTGGAATTTTTAATATTTTTATGAAGATTTTAGGAGTTTTGTTATTTTTAAGAGTTTTCTTTTGTATTTTTTAGTGATTTTTGGATTGAAGTTTAAAAACACAAAAAACAAAATATATTTTTTTTGTAATTTTTCAAAAAATGTTTTATAATTTTATGTGTTTTCTAATGCAAACAGAGCTAAGAATGCATGTTTTTGAATTTTTATAAATATTAAAATGCAATAAAAATGCAAAATAAAAATATAGCATGTAAGTACAATACAACAGGAGTGTATGCCTATTTTTTGGTGATTTTTTGAATTTTATAGATGCATGGAATAAATAGAGACAACAAAAAGAAACTACACTACTAGGAAGGGCATATGTGCAAATATCCAGAAGTTCAGGGGGTTAACTACAATTTTTCTACAAATATATAAAGCAATATAAAATTTTCTAGACCAAATATAATTTTCCAGACCTGTAGGGGTACCTGTGCAAAATGTCCAAAGTCACGTGCACACCGCACGTGACTTGGCAAGGACCATTCAGTGATTAATCAAAAACCTGAGGGCTTATTTGCAATTTCACCAAAATAATACAACGTGACAAAATAGTTCCTGTACTAAACGGAAATAATAGAATCTACGAGGGTTCCTATGCAAAATGTCCAGTCCTCACATGCTGGCGCCGTTGCCGGGGAGCATCGGTTTGTAGAGTACCATCTGGGTCTTTTATTTACTTAGCCACTTTTGATTACTTGTCTCTTGTGCATCATTTATTTGGAACTGTCTGACATCTCTTTTGTTTTCTTGCGAGGGACCACTGACCGAGGAGGATCGCCTAGGGGATCCTGAGCAGCCTTGGGAGGAGGAGCCGGCTATTCTACCTTAGCCGACAGGAGAGAGCAGGAGGGCTAGAGAGAGAGAGATAGTTGCTTTTCACTTTTTGTGTGAGAGAGATTTGATTAATTGTAATAATACAGGACTTGGACACTTGAACACTTCGGGCCCAATTTCCGGGTGTTTGTTCACCCGGGGGCTCACCGCTGTTTTCTTCGTGTTTTCCCGACTGTCATTTGCCGGTTTTGATTTCATTTTCACTTTCTTTTGTGGAGTGAGCCCTTAGATTTAGGCTTTTGCTTGATCGTCTAGATTAGGTCCAAACACACTAATAACCTTTGCATGTACCTATAGACCGTTTTTGGACTTAGTTTAATTAAACAGTTAACTCATCTTCTTAGATCCGCCGCGCCGCGAGCCCTCTCCATAAAGCGCTACTCCTGAACTTGATGTGTCGAGAAGAGGAGGGGAGGGTCTAGACCGGACTCTTAGGATCGAGGATTGGTGATTAACTTGTGGTTCTTCACGCTAGCAGTTGCCCATCTTAGGACGATTTCCGCATTGCATACCGGCATCTAGTTAGGTTTACAAATTCTGCTTTGCATCCCGCATGGAGAGAGCTGGGATTCGCTGTAAGTCTTCTTACTTTGCATCCATCATTTAGGCACAAAGGTGAGATCTCCATCTTTGTGCCGACTTGCATTGGCTTTTCCGACTCTATTCTCCCTCTGTTTTTGGACAAAGTAGGATAAAGAAAACACAAAAACGTTAGGCGCTTGTTTGAAATCACTCAAAAGAAGCGATAACACAAAAAAAATTAAAAAAAGGGACTGCTAAGAAAACTTTGACCTAAATAAAATTGGTAATTGAACTCATTGATTGGGGAGAGTCACACCCTCACTTGTATTCAGGAAATGAAATATTTTTGTTATTTTTATATTTTTCTAATGTTTTTTGTGATTTTTCTAGATTTTTCCTAATTTGTTTTGTATTTTTAAGGCAAAAATACTGAAAACAGTGAATAAACTAAAAGACTGAAACTAAAATAAGGATGAAAAATGTCAAATAATATCCAAAATTTCTCAAATTAATTTTAAAATACAGGTAATAAAATAGAGAAAATTCAGAGATAAAAATTATATTTTTAGGATTTTTGTGGAATTTTTAATATTTTTATGAAGATTTTAGGAGTTTTGTTATTTTTAAGAGTTTTCTTTTGTATTTTTTAGTGATTTTTGGATTGAAGTTTAAAAACACAAAAAACAAAATATATTTTTTTTGTAATTTTTCAAAAAATGTTTTATAATTTTATGTGTTTTCTAATGCAAACAGAGCTAAGAATGCATGTTTTTGAATTTTTATAAATATTAAAATGCAATAAAAATGCAAAATAAAAATATAGCGTGTAAGTACAATGCAACAGGAGTGTATGCCTATTTTTTGGTGATTTTTTGAATTTTATAGATGCATGGAATAAATAGAGACAACAAAAAGAAACTACACTACTAGGAAGGGCATATATGCAAATATCCAGAAGTTCAGGGGGTTAACTACAATTTTTCTACAAATATATAAAGCAATATAAAATTTTCTAGACCAAATATAATTTTCCAGACCTGCAGGGGTACCTGTGCAAAATGTCCAAAGTCACGTGCACGCCGCACGTGACTCGGCAAGGACCATTCAGTGATTAATCAAAAACCTGAGGGCTTATTTGCAATTTCACCAAAATAATACAACGTGACAAAATAGTTCCTGTACTAAACAGAAATAATAGAATCTACGAGGGTTCCTATGCAAAATGTCCAGTCCTCACATGCTGGCGCCGTTGCCGGGGAGCATCGGTTTGTAGAGTACCATCTGGGTCTTTTATTTACTTAGCCATTTTTGATTACTTGTCTCTTGTGCATCATTTATTTGGAACTGTCTGACATCTCTTTTGTTTTCTTGCGAGGGACCGCTGACCGAGGAGGATCGCCTAGGGGATCCTGAGCAGCCTTGGGAGGAGGAGCCGGCTATTCTACCTTAGCCGACAGGAGAGAGCAGGAGGGCTAGAGAGAGAGATAGTTGCTTTTCACTTTTTGTGTGAGAGAGATTTGATTAATTGTAATAATACAGGACTTGGACACTTGAACACTTCGGGCCCAATTTCCGGGTGTTTGTTCACCCGGGGGCTCACCGCTGTTTTCTTCGTGTTTTCCCGACTGTCATTTGCCGGTTTTGATTTCATTTTCACTTTCTTTTGTGGAGTGAGCCCTTAGATTTAGGCTTTTGCTTGATCGTCTAGATTAGGTCCAAACACACTAATAACCTTTGCATGTACCTATAGACCGTTTTTGGACTTAGTTTAATTAAACAGTTAACTCATCTTCTTAGATCCGCCGCGCCGCGAGCCCTCTCCATAAAGCGCTACTCCTGAACTTGATGTGTCGAGAAGAGGAGGGGAGGGTCTAGACCGGACTCTTAGGATCGAGGATTGATGATTAACTTGTGGTTCTTCACGCTAGCAGTTGCCCATCTTAGGACGATTTCTGCATTGCATACAGGCATCTAGTTAGGTTTACAAATTCTGCTTTGCATCCCGCATGGAGAGAGCTGGGATTCGCTGTAAGTCTTCTTACTTTGCATCCATCATTTAGGCACAAAGGTGAGATCTCCATCTTTGTGCCGACTTGCATTGGCTTTTCCGACTCTATTCTCCCTCTGTTTTTGGACAAAGTAGGATAAAGAAAACACAAAAACGTTAGGCGCTTGTTTGAAATCACTCAAAAGAAGCGATAACACAAAAAAAATTAAAAAAAGGGACTGCTAAGAAAACTTTGACCTAAATAAAATTGGTAATTGAACTCATTGATTGGGGAGAGTCACACCCTCACTTGTATTCAGGTTGCATGGGAAGGTCTCCTTCCAAGTGAGCAGAGTGCTTCGTAAGGATTAGAGCCCAAAACCCAGTCTGTGGCTGCCTTGTGTATCGCCTGGATTTCCGAAGTATTGGCGCTTCTATCGTACGTGGACGAGTAGGGCTTGGTCAACATTGGTGACTCTCTATTGTGCAGAGCATCGACCTCGTCCGAAGTATCGAGCCTAGGCCACGCCTTCACGGGGGTGTCTGCCTCATCGTCTTGCGTCCGAGTAGGTTCTTGCACGCTCACGGGTGATTCCGTTGCGAGCGAGTTCCGAAGTATTGGTTTCGCCTATTGGCTTCCTTTCTCTATTTCTTTGGCTGAGTAGGGATCCAGGAAGGGTTACAAGGACCTTAAAAAGTGCAGACTACAGGTTACACAGGGGGAGGACATACGGGAATACTTTTCCGGCAGTACTCTCGCTCCTATAGGCGTAGCGCTCTAAGGACTCATTAAAAGATAACTTCCTGAATTCAAGATAAAAATTACAAAGATAAAAGCCGAACCTTCACGGCTTCACGTGTTGAGTTGGTGAATCCCCTTGCTTTGTGTTTGCTTGCTAGTTGCATTTAGGTCAAGATCAAAAATATCGTGCCTTTGCGCAAAAAAAAATTTGTTCTCTTTCTACTTGACCCTTGCTCATTGTGAGCCTTCTACTGTTTTGCAATCCTTTTATTTCTTGTTTACCATCGTGCTCTTCATCCAACATCTTGTCCTCTTGGCCTTCTCAAGATGACGTCACACGGATGGTTTAGTCGGGACCTCGCCGACGCCCACATCGATTCCGTGCCGGCAACATCTTCAATAAGGAGGGGTGATCTCCAAGAAGTTAATTCGGATCTTGCGAATGTCTCCTTGGACTCCCCTATTCTCGCTTCTTTCAATCCCTGCCTTTCTCCAATAAATCCGCTATTCGGGGTGGACTCGCAACCCGAATTAGCTCTTCCCCTTCAGCTAAACCGGGATTACTCTTGTCCCCGAAATCACCCCTTGTGGACTGAGATCGATTTCAGTCAATATCATATGCTCCATTCACAACATTCTGAGATTGACCTTAATCCCAGAATCATCTCAACAGCTGGTTCTCAGGAAGATACTGATCAGGGTTTACTCCGTCATGCAGGTTCCCCAACCGATCACGATTCAGAAATTCTAGTTCAGTTAGAGATGGCAGGAGGAAGAGGAAAGGGACCACAACCCCAATTAGAGCCTGAAGGCAACCCGGGGGAAGGGCAGTACACCACTCAGGGTGAGGTTAACAGTCAGCTGCTGGCGTCCATTCAAGCCATTCAGCAGCAGTTGACTAATCAGGCCCTAGCCCAGACCGCTTTCCAGGACATGCTGAATGATCTGAGGAGGAGGGCCGACGCAAGAGATGCCCGTCAGGAGGATGATCCGAACAACGAGCAGAATTTTGAAGAAGTCAGAGACGAATTCTCAGTTGGAAGACCCGAATTTGAGGTTGTAGTAGGAGATCCACTGCAGCCGAAGCCTACTCTGAAGGAAACATACAATCCAGGAGCGGGACGCATCACGGAGTGGATTCAATTTCCACGTATGCATGCCCACTTCGAGCTGAAGCCACAATTTTTGTCACTGCTTCCCACCTTCCACGGGAACACCACTGAGGAACCATATATCTTTCTCAAGAAGTTTAGCCGCATCTGTTCCACTGCTCATTACCCCGGAATCCCTCTGGGGGTAATCAAGATGACCGCGTTTCCCTTCAGCCTTCAAGACAAGGCCCTATATTGGGTTGACCATCTTGGGAAGGTCGTCACGACCTGGGAGGAGATGAAGTCCGCATTTCTCCACAAATTCTATCCTCTCGGGCGATTGAATCAGATGCGTGCCCGGATCTCCAGTTTCTGCCAGCAGCCCCACGAGACCATCCATGAAGCGTGGGAGAGATTTAAAGATCTTCAAGAGAAGTGCCCCCACCATGATATTCCAAAGACCAGTCTCGTACAACACTTCTTTGGGGGGCTATCATTTGAGAGCCAAAAGCTTGTGGATGCAGCTTGCGGCGGTTCACATTTCAACAAGGACGAGGACGTGGTATGGAACGTCTTCGAAGAAATGGCTGAGGGAGAAGCAGCCCAATCCTCGTCCAGAATCTACATGAAGCCACCAACCGCGATCAGCAAGCCAGTTAACATGGCTTCTCACACCGAGGACAAGGATGAGAGCTCCAACCTGAGTATCATTGGGAGCCACTTGTCCAAAGTGGACATCATCGAGAAGAGGTCACAAGACCTCGAAAAGTTGGCAGTCATAGAAAAAAGGACCCAAGGTCTGGAAAAGCTCGACCAGATTTCCCAGCAGCTGGAGCAGCTCGTCCGTGCGTTAAATGCAAACATGTGCAACGCTGTGTCTACTTCTGTCGAGTCAAATGCTGAGAAAAAAGAGCCCGCAATGCAGCCACAACCTCAGCCGACTCCACCGCAGCCCCAACCTGTCCAGCACGTGTACTACGTGCAGGCCCCAGAGCAGCCCCTGCAGCACCAGACACAGATGGTTGTGTATCAACCGGAGCCCCATCCTGCATACTCCGAGCAATTCTCTTCACCCCCGCCGGTGATTCAGGAAATCAATGGTGTATGGGACAATGAAGCGCAGCTGACCCGTCCTCAAGGACATTCTCAGGGTCAGAACATGGGCAACAGGCCCTATCATCAGCAGCAGCAGGGTGGGAGACCCTTCCAGCAGTCTTACCAGTACCAGCCTCCATCACACGGGAACACTTGGAGGCAGAACTACCAGCACGGTCCCCAGCAGTCCGGATATCGTGGACAGGGATATCACCAGCAACCGGCTGCTCAATACAATCATCACAACTCGCAGTACCCCTCCAACCCTCCTTCTCAACAATTCTCACAAGGATATCAGTCACAATCTCAGCCGCCATACCAACATTCTAGACCCCAGCAGGGGGAATCCTCTGAGATTATACCGGTCAATCCAGCCCTAGCTTGTTTGGAGCAATTGATGAAGAACATGGCTGAGATGAACCAGAAGATTGACGACCTGACGACAGCCAAAACCGTCATACCAGCCCAGGTCGAAGCTAACCCTAACAATTTCCGACGGAAGGAGCAGGTAGCCGGCATTGTCCAACCCGAATCAGGTGACTTAAATTGTTTTTTATCTAATGCTGTTACTCTCAGGAGCGGTAGGACACTCCGGCCATCGGCGACGGGGAAGGGAAAGCATCTCGCATCTGACGGGGAATCGTCAGTCCAGCCAGCACCAGGGCCAGCCAGTATTTTGGGAGCAGCACCAGCATCCAGAAAACCACAAAAAAATGAAGAAAATCGAAAAACACAAAAAGATAGCAGCAACCTCGGTGGAGATCAGCCAGTATTGGAAACGCCTGCACCCGCATCTCAGCCAGTTTCTGACAGGAGGAGCACCGCACCTGCAGCGAGTCCAACGCCAGCACCTGAAGCCGAGCCTATCATTTTTGGTCCGCAAATTGTAGATGAATCCATTCCTTTTTGTCATCTACCTGTAAACAACGATATGGACACTATTTTGAATGATATTGGTGAAGAGTTTGTGAATATTCCTTTTCCTGAAGCAATGAAAAAACACAAAAAAATGAAAAATTCGAAAAATGCTTTGTCTGATCCTTCAATCATAGAAATCATTCAGAATTTGGTATTGAATATGCCATTGATGAAAGCTCTTGAGTACATGCCAGCCGTGAAGAAAGGACTTAAAGAGGCATGTACAACCAAGCGCAGGCCAAACCCCCACAATTCCAGAAGCAAAGGTGGCAAGTTTGAAAAACACATTCTCACAATGGCCACAGTTAACGCCATCAGCAACCTCCCGGATAAAAAGCCAGATATGGGAGCACCTCTTGTACGTTGCCAGATGTTTGATCAGGAATTCGAGCGAACACTTCTCGACAGTGGGTCATCTGTCAATTTGATGCCAGCCTCACTACTCACGGAGTTCAAGCTAGGACCGCTCAAGCCTACAAAGATGATTCTGCAGTTTGCAGACAAGTCAGTCAAGAGGCCTAGGGGCCTGCTGGAGGACGTGATCGTCACGGTTCAGGGAAAGTCATTCCCGGCCGATTTTGTGGTCTTAGATATGGATGTCCCCGCTCCGTTGCTCCTTACTCCGATCATACTCGAAAGACCATTTCTGCGGACATCAAATGCAGTGGTGAATTATGGGACGGGAGAAATCACTTTTGGAGCTGGCAATGAAATTATCCGAGTGGAGACCCTGTCCGAAGGAACACCAACTGAGCAGACATCTACTTCATGTGCAAGAGTGATCGAGTATGCTGACGACTGCGACTTCCTAGCAGAAATTCAAGATACCAACCTATTTCTGGATGACAATAAGATCCATGGATTCCTCTACCCCGAGGAAGAAGTGGAGACCACAGTCGAATTTCCTTTCATCAATCAAGATGAGGAACTTGCTGATGTGCTAAAAGATACTGCCGTGGGGGTGATGTGCCTTCAGAACCAAGAGCCGAAATTTGAAACAGTTTTTGATGAAGATGACATTATCAGAGAATCTTGTCAGGATTTGAGAGAGGAAACAGATCAGAACATGGTGGACACTGAACCGTTGAACGAATCACCACCTGCACTGATAGCTGAGGTCACCACCGAAGCAGCTCAGACCCCGCCAGAGCTAAAACCCTTTCCCTCCAATATGAAGTATGCCTTCCTTGCGGGAGAACCGAACATGTACCCGGTCATCATTAATGCACATCTGACCGAAGATCAAGAATCTCGTCTGATGGAGGTTCTTGAACGCAACCGCAAGCGATAGGCTGGCGAACATCGGATCTCCGTGGGATCAATCCGTCACTCTGCTTGCACCGCATCTTTCTGGAAGACGACTGCAGACCCTCTCGCGAACTACAAAGAAGATTAAATCCGAACCTGCGAGAGGTGGTTATGAAAGAAATCCAGAAATGGTGTGATGCGGGATCCATTTATCCCATCTCCGACAGCAAATGGGTGAGCCCTCTGCATGTTGTGCCCAAGAAATCAGGGATCACCATTGTGAAAAGTGACAAAGGAGAGGAGATCGCAACCAGAGTACCGACTTCTTGGCGAGTGTGTGTTGACTACAGAAGACTCAATCTCGCCACCAAGAAGGATCATTTTCCGCTACCCTTCATCGACCAGATCTTGGAGAGATTGGCCGCGAAGGAATACTTCTGTTTCTTGGACGGCTACTCTGGGTATAATCAAGTTGCTATTGCTCCTGAAGATCAAGAGAAGACCACGTTCACCTGTCCTTTTAGCACATATGCCTTCAGTCGGATGCCGTTCGGGCTTTGCAACGCCCCAGCCACATTCCAGAGGTGTATGCTTGCAGTTTTTGCCGATATGGTGGGTAGCTTTCTCGAGGTCTTTATGGACGATTTTTCGGTCTATGGGGATTCATTTGATCAATGTCTGGACTACCTAGACCGAGTCTTACGGAGGTGCTGCGAAGTGAATCTTGTGCTCTCCTGGGAGAAGAGAAATTTCATGGTGACCGAAGGAATCGTGCTGGGTCACGTTGTTTCTAAACGTGGCATGGAGGTTGACCCAGCCAAGGTGGACGTAATTTCTAAGCTGGAGCCACCTACAAATATCAAGCAAGTCCGGTCATTCCTGGGCCATGTCGGTTTTTACCGACGATTTATTAAAGATTTCAGCAAACTGGCCAGACCACTGACTGAATTTCTCGGCAAGGACAATGAATTCATTGTAGATGACCGTGTGCTCCTTGCCTTTAATCAGTTGAAAGAGCTCATCACGCAGGTCCCTGTCCTACAGCCACCGATTTGGACTCAGCCTTTCGAGATTATGACCGACGCGTCAGATTATGCCATCGGAGCTGTACTGGGACAGAGGAAAGACAATGTACCATTTGCGATTCACTACGCTAGTCGAACGCTCGATGAAGCCCAGAGAAACTACACTGTCACTGAAAAGGAGCTGCTAGCGGTAGTCTTTGCTTTGGAAAAGTTCAGATCTTACCTTCTTGGGTCCAAAGTTATCATTTACACTGATCATTCGGCCATTCGGTATTTACAGCAGAAGAAGGACGCCAAACCACGTCTCATTCGGTGGATCCTTCTCCTCCAGGAGTTTGATTTGGAAATCAGAGATAAACCTGGAGTCAAGAATGTAGTGGCCGATCATCTGTCAAGACTTCCTGAACCAGAGTCTCCTGAGCTGAACCTGCAGCCTATCACAGAGACCTTTCCAGATGAATCGATTCTGTCTGTAGCCTCACTTCCTTGGTATGCGGACATTGTGAATTATCTAGTTGCCAAGAAAATCCCACAGGACTGGCCTAAGTTGAAAATAGACAGATTTTTGTCTAAAATCCATTTTTACTAGTGGGAAGACCCATATCTGTTTCGTGAGGGAGCAGATTGCATCTGGCGAAGGTGTATTCCTCAGGAGGAAGTTCCAAGTGTCCTCGCTCTATGTCATGATCAAGACTCTGGAGGACACCATTCAGGCAAACGAACGGCAGCAAAAGTTCTTCAAAGTGGCCTCTGGTGACCTTCATTATTCAAAGATGCAGATGAGTATGTCAAATGTTGCACTGATTGTCAGAAGATGGGTGGAACCATAGGAATGAGAGACACAATGCCTCTGAAATACATTCAGGTCTCAGACGTCTTTGACGCATGGGGCATCGACTTTATGGGCCCGTTTCCTAACAGTCAGGGTTATGAGTATATTCTGCTTGCTGTCGATTATGTCAGTCGATGGGTGGAAGCCATCCCCGCCCGAGCCGCCGACAGTAGGACTGTCTGTCGATTCTTACGAGATCACATCATATCACGGCTCGGGATTCCCAAAATTCTCATATATGACGGGGGTAGTCATTTCATAAATAGAGAGGTGAAGAAGCTGACTCAAGAATTCTGCATCGAGCATCGTGTTGCTTCACCCTACCACCCGCAGTCTAATGGCTTAGCTGAATGTTCCAACAGGGAGATCAAGACGATTCTACAGAAACTTGTGCGTCCGGATCGCAAGAACTGGTCTCAGCTGCTTGATTCTGTTCTTTGGGCTTACAGAACAGCGTACAAGTCACCCTTGGGAATGTCTCCCTACCGCCTGGTGTATGGCAAGCCATGTCATTTGCCCGTGGAACTTATTCACAAATCTTTATGGGCTATTAATATCTGTAATTTGGACTCCAAGCAAGCAGGAAAGAACAGAAAATTAGATCTGAACAGATTACTGGAATTCAGAGATTATGCATATGACAACAGCCTGATGTACAAGGAGAAGGTCAAAACATGGCATGACAAGCACATCCGCCACAAGTCCTTTGATCCAGGTCAGAAGGTATGGTTGTTCGATGCGAAATTAAAGATCTTTCCAGGCAAATTGAAGAGCAAATGGACTGGGCCGTTTTTGGTTAGGCAGGTGTGTGACAACGGAAGTGTATTGATATCCAATCTGTCAGCTGACGCATAGCCTTTTGTAGTCAATGGTCAGCTTCTGAAACCATACCTTGAACATGACACATTCATGACCGTCGTTGACTCAATTCAAGTAATCTATGAGGATGAGCTGAATATCTCGAAAGAGGCGGAGGAAGGCAAAGCACATCAAAACATTTTTGAATGATTTCCCTTTTCATCTTTTCTTCTTTTCTTCTTTTCAATTTCTTTTATCTTGTTCTACCGAATTGATGCCATCCCTTTCATCACTGCTACACTTAGGATGTACTTTATCCTAAGTATAGGGGGATGCGCATCCCGAGTTGTTCATATCCAATCTCATATCTTTTCTTCTTTTCTTCTTTTCTTCTTTTCCTTTTCTATCTTCTTTATCTATCAAAAAGGTGCCGCCCTTGTAGACAGTTTTCCATACTTAGGACGTACTTTGTCCTAAGTATAGGGGGGTGTGCACCCCGAGTTCTCTATTCTTTTCGATCCTCTCCATTGTCTCCTCTTCTTGTCTATACTTAGGGATATCTTACCCTAAGTATAGGGGGAGACAATCTGAGTATGATCTGTTCATTCCCACCCTTGACCCTCCCTGCGTTGTGTACAGTCTGCTATACTTAGGATTATTTGATCCTAAGTATAGGGGGGACGGTCAACTTCTCATTCTTTTGTTCATCTCTTGTTCATTTATTCTTTAGATTTTCCTATACTCAGTACGAGTTATGTCTTCTCTTTTCTTTCTGATCTATGAGGACATAGCTCAAGCTAAGTATAGGGGGGTCGTATATACTACGTATATACTTTAGCCATAACTCGTACTTCCGTATAAATATGGCTAATAATTCATCAAAATTCATTAAAATTCCTTAATAAAAAGGTGTTTTATTCCTCAAATTCTTTTTGTAATTACTGATTAATAAATCAGGTGAAAATGTTTTTTGCAAAATGTTTGAAAAATAGTTGGAAAATCTTTGTGAACATCTATTGGAAACTATTTTGAAAATATTTTGTTACATATTTTCAACCTTTGTAAAAATGTGTGTTTCGTAAAAATTTATTTTCTTTGTGTGAAATAAAATGTTTGAAAAATGATTTGCAAATGGTTTGAAAAATGGTTGCAAAAATAAATTGAAAAATCTATACATACTGTTTTGAAAGCCTTTACAAAATGATTTTCAAATGTGTGTATATGTTTGTAAAAATGTTTGTAAAAATTATGTGGACTATAGTTTTCAAAATTGTGTGAAAAAGCTTGTGTCAAATAAGTTTGAGGAATACATACATCACACCAAAATCCACTTTATATATGTATAAAATTTATCACTTATCCTTGTAAAGTCTTAAAAATCCACTTCTTGTATATAGAAGAAGCACTCCCGTGTACATAGTTTTCACCTAGTTTTCAGCCAAAACTTTTTCTTTTCAAAAATCCCAAAAACATTTGCAAAATTAAATCCAAAAAACATTTGAAAGATCTTTTTGAAAAATACAAAAATGCATCTGCATACGCATGCATCATCTTTTCAAAAATCTATAAAAAATTCAAAATCTTGAAAATTGCATCACAAAAATATTTTCGGCATTCTGCATCGCATTTGCATAGCATGAGCATTTTTCGGAGTGAGTTTGATAGTTGAACAAGTCTAAGTAAAATCCGGAGATTGGAGCTTGATTGGACCTTAAAATCTACCTAATAACAGGAACCTTATAGGAACTGAGTTTGAGGTACTTCAGGTCTAGTTGACTTAATTCTTTGAGGATCACGGGACTTGGTTCAATGGATTCTTGACTGCCTAAGTAGAATATTTCGGAGCACACGCACGACTCTTGTTGATAATGACCTAACTTGGACACCTGCACCTTTCACATAGCTCTCCACAGATGAGGTGGTGAGGAGGCAGTTTCCTTTGGCTTGGGGTAGCATATGAGGGTAGTACTTCTAGGCGGAACCTCTATTCTTCTTATAGTGAAGGAAGTGCACCTCAACTTGGTCTAGTGGTGATGAAGGCTAAAGACAGAAGCCGTGGGTTGCAATAAAGCTTCAAAAGAGGGATAGTCTACTGGCTCGAGAAGAAAATTCTTGTATATAGGCTGCACCATGTAGATATGTTGTACAGATGCAATGAAAAAAAAAGAAAAAAAGAAAAAAAAAAGAAAGAAAAAGAACTCCAAAAAAGTGGTGGGTCGGATTGAAAATTTAATAACCCCACCGGAGTGTATATAGTCCAATAAAGCAAAAGCTTATGGTATCCATGTTACATCTCATGAAGCTTGCAGCGGGAGACTTAGCTACACTGGTTGAGCTCCCAAAAATTCTATACCTCTTATTCCCCCTCTTCTTGAGCCGGTTGCACTTGAACTTAGAAGGGAATACCCCGCTTCTCGAGGAAAGAGTTGCTAGACCAAGGTATTAGAGTTACCAGGTTGGGGGAGGTTGTTTCTTTGTTACTTCTGAGGTGGGGAGCTACATATCACTCACACTGTACGAGTCAGATTCATAGTCGTAAGAGTTTGCGTATGAGTTGAAGTATTTCTGACCTGGCTATTGAGGAGACTTGGACAGAGTTTTGGGATTCTCAAGGACTGTTGGATTTCAAATTTGGTTCTCATTAAGGTTCCGACCGCACTAAAATTCCAAAGGTCCGACTTAAGCTCCAAACTTTGATTTTGTGAAGACAAGTTTGACAATCAAATGAAATCCAAGTTCTTCTTTTTCTTTTCTTTCTTTTTCTTTTTGCACTTATTGCATAAGTGCTTGCTAGGGACTAGCAAAGGTAAAGTATAGGGGGATGATGAAGCTACGTTTCATCATCTTTATTCTATCATTTTGGCCTTAAAAACCCTAGTAAATGCGTGTAAATAGCATTAATTTATGCATTTTAGCATTTATGTATATGTGTGTAAAATGGTATAAAATGCGGTTTTTAGTGCCAAAATTATAGAATAAAGAAAAGAAAAGAAAAAGAATAAAATATTGTAAATATTTTATGAGCCGAAACCCCGAGACCTAGGCATCTTGATGAATAGGTCGACAAGGAATAAAGTAGGGGGAGATAAGGGCCAAATACCTATAATTATTAATTCATTCGTTATTCATTTTGGGACCTATTTTTGGTTCCACTTTTTATACATCAAATAAAGAAACTTTGTACATGAAAGTTGTAGATAATTTTATAAAGAAAAATACAAAATTGATTTCACAGAAAAATAATGCATAAATAAAAAGTTATGGTCTGAATAAAAATCCAGAATCCCAACTTCCCAGACCCATATCTCACAAATAAAAACTCCAAATGCAGCATACTCACCTTTATTTGTATATAGAATAAAATAATCTATCCAATGGTGGTAATTTCGCATTTGGCGGAGCTACAGTTTGAAAGTTGAGTTTTGGACCCCTATTGTATACGTGTACAGAATAAAGTATTCAATTTATTCTTTGTTCATTATTTGTTCATTTTTATATTTTTATAATGTTATAAATATTACTTATAATAATTATGTACATTAAAATTAGAATAAAAACATAAATACAACTCAAATAAAAATACTTGTATACTGAAAACATAGGTATAATACATGTATCTATACCTATACAAATAATACTTTCATTTTATTAAGGGTATAAAATATATCAGAAAAATAAAATAAAAATATATCTGTGTACATAAAAGTATGTTATAATTTTAGAAAATAACAAATAAAAATAATAGAATTAAAATACACAAAAGAAAAATAAAGTAGTGAAGTATATAGGTATTATACCTATAAAGGGGTAAAAAGTGAACTCATTAAAATAAGCCTCATAAAAATAAATAAAATTCATAATAAAATACTTCGTAAATTAATAAACACATTTTATTTTTTAACCAAATTGAAATTCGTCCATTTACTATTTTATTTCGATTTTTGAAATTTTTTTTCCTGGTTGGTCCACGTGGACCAACCAGGTTGTTCTGACAGTTGACCTCGGTCAACTGTCTGACCTACTCTTCCAGGGTTGTCAGATGCACGTTTGACCCATCTTCTCTCCATTTTCTAGGCCCGCTCTTGCACCAAATCATGTCGACTCCTGCAGACATTTTGCTCCTCGATTAGTGGTGAATCACGCCCAAGTGATTCCTTGGGCTGAGGACCACTAATCGAGGCGTTCTCGCCCTCGTCTTCCACGCCCGTCGTCAACCATACAAAATGAGCCCCCCGACTTCGATTCAAAAATTAATCCTTCTTCCGCCACTTTCATTCCCAAACCCCTCCTTCTTCGTGCTCCTCGTGACAGGGGGAGTTGAGTCGACCCGGGGTTCGTGAGAAGTGGTGTTGAATCGAAGAGGTTCAGTCCCTCGCCGGAGCTCCGCCGTGCTTCCTCGCCCGTCGCCTCTGGTGAGTCTCCCTCTCCCTTCTCTTCGTCTTTTTGTAGCTTTAGTGTAGGTTAAGTTATCCCATTAACAGTTTATCTCGCCGTTCTTCCAATCGCCGAGAATCTTCGATCGAACCCACAGCGGAGCTGAGCTCCGCCCGTCGTTCCCGACCATTCCAGTGATCCTCCGCCATCCTAAACACCTACATCCTTTCCTCTCCGCTCCGTCACCACGCCGCACCCTTCCAGGTCCCTCGATCTCGCTCAGATCGAGCTATCGAGCTCCTCTCTCCGCCGCTCGCCGGAGCTCTTCATCCCAGGCACCTCTCGCCTCCATTCGACTATCGGAGAGCCCTCCGAGCACCTCCTTTTTGCCGTGCTTCTAACCCTGCAGGAAAGAAGTCAAAGGGAGGCTCCATCGAGCCTCGAAGTTTCAGGGAAGCACCTCCAGGCGACCTTCCTCGTCCGAGCACCTCGCGCCGCCTCCGCCTCGCCTGAGACCACCAATCGACGCGGAAGGATCCCAGGATCCTTTTGCCCTTGACCCTGGGGTCGGAGCGGCCGTGTGTCGGCCGCCATCGCCACCCGAAGTTCGCCGGGGAGGAGTTCTTCGTGCACCCCTCCCCGCCGTTGGATCGATCCTCTGCTCCAGACGCGACGCCAACCGTCCGATCACCTCAGTCGTGCCGCCGTTCGATCTCCGCCACGTGTCCAAGAGCCTCGCCATCGACCGCTGGATCGCGCCCCGTGGGTATTTTGCATTTTTAACCCACGATTTTTGTATTTACTTTTTAGTCCAGTAACTTTCAGTTGTAGTTTAAAAAGTTTTGTAATATTTGCACGCAGTCCCTCATGTTTTCACTATTTGCACTTCAGTCCATGCCACGTCACCTCACGTGACGGTGGCGTGTGACTTTTAGGTATTTTGCAAGATAGGCCCAGAACTTTTGTGTATTTGCAATTTTGTCCCTGTGCGTAGAATATATAATATGTTTTTGGAAATTTTGCATGTATGCCCAATCCTAACGCGCGTAAAAGCAACGGAATAAAATGGAGAGAACACTCACCGAAGTGCACTGGCGACGAGCTTGGTCGGCGTACTCCGGCGAGGTGGATGCGCCTCGATTCAACACCCACGAAGACCTCCGAAGTTGAGGCGGGGACTGATTCCTGTTGTCACTAGGAAGATCCTTGGCTACCTAGGGACCAGGTTGAAGGGCAGAAGAGTGATCAAGGAGTGAAAGAAGGTCGAGGGTCCTTTTTGAACGAGTGATGGAAGCGGCTCGAAGAATGGGGCGTAGCAGTCGACGCAGCGATGCACGCCCCGAAAAAATCACTCGACGTGAAAGAGCATTGCACGAGGAGCAAAAGTTGTGAAAAAGTCAACACGAGATCATGCAATGAATAGCCTCGAAAATTTTGCAAACATGGGTCAAAACCTATTTCTGACACTGTACATACCTCGGTCAGAGAGTTGACCGAGGTCAACCAACGGATGGTTCTGGTTGGTCCACGTGGACCAACCAGAAAAATCCTTGGCAAAAAGATTTATTAGTTTGATTAAAAATAATAAATGATTTAATTAATTTTTGGTTATAAAATAAAAAATGTTTATTATTTTATGAAGTATTTTATTACGATTTTTATTTATTTTTTCAAGATTAAAAATTACAAGTTTCCCTTTTATGGCTTATATACAGGTATATTCATCTATGTATTATATGCAATTATTTTATTTTTATATTTTCTTGTATTTTTATTCCTGTTTTAATATACATATATATTATAAATAATATTTACAAAATTATAAAAATATAAAGTTATAAAAATAATGAATAATAAATAAAATGACTATTTTAATCTGTACAAGTATACAATTGGGGTCAAAAACCTAACTTTCAAACCATAACTACGAAAAATACGAAACCACCTTCATTAAATAGCTTATGAGAAATTATATACAATTAAAGGTGATTTAATACATTTCAAGT
Source organism: Ottelia alismoides (assembly GCA_037367405.1). Lineage (NCBI taxonomy): Eukaryota > Viridiplantae > Streptophyta > Magnoliopsida > Alismatales > Hydrocharitaceae > Ottelia > Ottelia alismoides. The sequence goes on along the minus strand of JAZKJV010004203.1, from coordinate 59,982 downwards.
TTTTATTTGAGAGATATAGGTCTGGGAAGTTGGGGTTTTGGAAACTTATTCAGATCATAACATTTTATCTGTACATTATTTTTGCATGAAATAAATTTTTTATTTTTCTGTATTTAATTATCTACAACTTTCATGTAAAAAGTTTCTTTATTTGAGGTGTAAAAAGTGGAACTAAAAATAGGTCCCAAAATAAATAAAGAATGAATTAAAATAAAAGGAATTTTATTGTATTCTGGTCCTTATCTCCCCCTACTTTATTCCTTGTCAACCTATTCATTTAGATGCCTTAGTCTCGGGGTTTTGGGTCATAAAATATTTACAATATTTTATTCCTTTTCTTTTCTTTGCTTTATTCTATAATTTTGGCTTTAAAATCGTATTTTGTACACTATTTCCAAAATAATGCATGAATGATAAAATGCCTAAATTAACGCTATTTACACGTATTTTACTAGAGTTTTTAAGGCCAAAATGATAGAATAAAGATGATGAAACGTAGATTCATCAATATGACATATCGTAGTAATGGATAAAAACTTGGGGCATCCCTTAAAAGTAGTTGAAAACCTTTCGCTATGCAGGTAGTGGTAGATTTTCATTCTTATATGCCTATCTACTTGCTTCCTTTTGCACATAATAATTTAATTGCTATTATAAACTGCGGATTAGTATTCACAATTGTGACTCCTCTTCTACCTTGCATGTTTTGGCAGACAAGCAGTCTGTAGCACAGTAGCAGGTTGATAGTTCCCGGTGATTTTCTTTTTATTTACTAGACGGTATGATTTTCTTTTATTTCAGTTTTTGGTTCAGCTTCTTTTGTTGCAGTATATTGTAGATGTTACTTTTTCTTCAGTCTAATGTGGGATATGTGAATGTACCGTTGACTTCATTGTAAAGTTATGAAAGTTAATGAAAAGAAAAGTTGGTGGCTCTTATTGGTGTGTTGTTTTGTGGTGATACAATGTTGCTTGATTATGAATGTCATATGAATCTTCAGCGAGAAAAATTTTCCCTGTTTGTCAATACTTGTGCGATCTCATGCGAATGTAATAGTGCGAAATGTGTGTAAACGGGTATCCGGATTCTAGGGGGTTCACATATGGAGAGTTTTAGGTGAGCGTAGTTTGAATTGATTTACGAATCTATTCAATGTTATTTGGCGAAGCAAGAAAATGCATAAAGATTAGAAGAGGAGTACTGTGGTGCCTCTCTATAAGAATAAAGGAGACATTCAAAATTGTTCAAATTATAGAGGTATCAAGCTGATGAGTCACACTATGAAAATTTGAGAATGTGTGATCGAAAGAAGGTTGAGGCAAATTTCCAACGTAAAAGAAAACTAATTTAGATCATGCCAGGTCGCTCAACTATTGAAGCCATCCATTTGCCGAGGAGAACAATGGCAATTTATAGAGCTAAAAGGAAGAACCTCCATATGATCTTTATTGATTTGGAGAAGGCTTATGTGTCTATCCCACGAGAGATATTGTGGAGAGTTTTGGAGAAGAGACAAGTACATGTCCTATACAGTAACCTCATAAAGGACATGTATGATAAGGCTTTATCTTGTGTAAGGACCCCGTCTGGGAAGACGAACTATTTTGACATCAACATTGGTTACATCAAGGTTAGTTTGAGTCTATCTCTTTTACTTTGATTATGAACGAGTTGACAAGTCACATTCATGATGAGTTACCTTAGTGTATGTTATTTGTTGATTATATTGTGTTGATTGACGAAACTAGAGATGGAGCAAATGAGAAGCTTGAGGTCTGGAGACATGAGTTGGAGACTAAAGGATTTCATATAAGTAGGGCTAAGACAGAATATATGGAGTGCACCTTTGATGGATGCAATATTGAAGGAATCGAGGTGAAGATTGGTGACGATGACATTTAGAAGAGAGATTCTTTTAGATATCAGGGATCTATTTTGCAACATGATGGAGAAATTGATGGAGATGTTACTAATAGAATAAATGCAGGCTGACTAAAGTGGAGAGAAGCCTCTGTTGTTTTCTATGATAAGAAAATTCCTTTAAAAATTAAGGAAAATTTTAAAAAGCAGCCGTGAGACCTGCTATACTCTATGAATCTGAATATTGACCTGTGAACCATAGAATTGTGCAGAGAATGACTGTAGCAGAAATGAAAAATGCTAAGGTGGATGTGTGGACACACACGTAAAGATTGTATTCAGAAAGATGCAATCAGAAAGAAAGTTGGTGTAGCTCCGATCGAGGATAAGATGCGAGAAAATCACTTAAGATGGTGTGGTAATTTGCAAAGAAGATCAACTGATGCACCAGTTAGGAGATACGAGTGTTAGGATGTCGAGTTGGCAAAAAGAGGAAGAGGATGACCCAAGAAGTATTGGAAAGAGACTATACGAAGGGATCTTAGTTTTGTGGATATAAACCCAGTAGTGATCCAAGATAGATCTGAATAGAGGCGAAGAATACATGTAGATGACCGTACTTAATTATGGGAAAAGGCTTTGTTTTTGTTGTTGTTATTCTCAGGAAAGAACACTGATTAACTTTTGATCTACAGTTCCAAATTTTACGATATTAGTCCTATTTTAAATTAGATATTACGCTCTACATTTTTAGCTATTGCAGGAACTGATATGATTTTATTTCATTTTATTGTGAATTTTTGAAGTGAATACTTATTATCAGTTGTCTTATTAATAATAAAATTAAGGTTATTTCAGAAAATTGGCAGAAAAATAAAGCTATTTTGTAGATAATTTGACAAGGAAACTTTAGGCAATTGTTTATTGATTTGTTCAATATATATGCTCTTTAAAAAATATTTTGTGAATTTTTATTGGGATTTTTATCTGGCAGACCCTATAAACTTTGTCAATTACCTCCACGACCATTGAAACAACGTAATTCCCTCTTCGACCCTGTAAACTTGTTTACTCTTATCCCATGAACCTTCCGGGTAATATGCTTGAAGCTCGTGAGGGTTCTTGGGGTAATTTACAGGGTCGATGGGGTAATTACGTTGTGCAAAAGGCCGTAAAGATAATTTAAAAAGTTTATAGGGTCTGCTGGGTAAAAATTCATTATTTTATTTTATTTTTCTAGGGCTCAAATTGAAACTATTATAAAAATTTTAAAAATAAATCTATTACTCTTTGGATTACTATGGTTTTGTATTTTTGTAAAACTTAATTCATTTATTTGCATAGCTTAATTTTTTAAAATCAAATTGGCGACTTTTCATCCTACATTTTAAATATATTCATATTAAATCTAAAAATTCAAAAAACATGCAAGTATTTTCATTTCATCATACATTACGTATTGCATTTTTAGTTTTTTTAAAATATTGATTTTTTATCATTAAATTTGAAAAAGAAAATTTTTTTTGCATCATGCATATTTAATCATTTTAGAACCAAAAGTACCAAAAAGTGTTTTTCATGTTCTTTGTAGAATAATGTTTAAGGGAAAATAGTCTTAAAAGTTCAGGGGCTAAAAAACACATATGAATCCATTTTTCCAAAGTATCCCAATTTTTCCTTAAAATCATTTTCAAATTTTATTTCATTCGTTTTATTTTAATTATATATATTTTAAAATACCTAAAAATATTTTAAAACTTTAAAAATATAAAAAATCCATTTGCATTTCTTTAATTTTTCATCACCATTTTTAAATAATAAAACTTTGGTTGTCATTATATAATGTCAAATTTTCTCCTTTCTTCTATTTTATTTTTTTAAAATAAAAATCAAATAATGATTTGCAAGATTAGACACATACATTTTTAAAAATCATTCACATAAAACATAAAAAACTTTTGCTTTTGTAATTCATTTTCCATTGGCATATCGTACATCAAATTGCATCTTAATTTTGTATAATTTTTTTGTATTTTCTCACCACACTCAAATATTGTTCACAATAGTTTGAAGTACATTAAGATAGCAAAATCTTTGATTTTCGATGGTTCACTTTCTATCCAATTATTTGAAAACTGGAAAAAAATTAAAGAAGTAGAAAATATGTTTTTAGAATTGTAAGACACTTGAATTGAATGAATAAAGGAGGCTTAGTCCTCTCCTTTTGTTATTAAATACTAAATGATGCCATTCACTCATATAGAATAGAAACTATCTCCAAGGGCCCGTTTGGTAAGTGGGTTGGTTTGGGTTGAGGTATCCTCCTGCGAATAGTAGTTATTTGGATGGTTGGGAGGGTTGGAGAGGATTGTAATGATAAGTATGATGTGATGTGACTTAAATTATACGTTTCAATGATCATAACATGATTTTTATGTTAACTTTTTTATTTAAACATGGTGAAAAAATATTATACCAAAGAAAATATAGGATCCATACAAGTAACCCCCACCTAGGAATACAGGGATGGAGCTGGGGGTATCTCAGGATACCCTGGCAACCAAACATACCCCAAGAGCTCTTCTTTTACCATCACTATCTCCAAGGGCTTTCCTAACGAAGCAAATCCGCTAATTCCTCTAACATGAGGGCTTGTCATCAAATTTTCACAACAAATCAAGGTTATAAGACCTCCTTCTAAGAGTAACGCTTTTTCTTTGACTATTGTTCCATAGGAAACTTGCTACTCAAGACTAGCTGTTTAGATTCGGAATTTTCCATGTAAATAGGTGGTACGCATCTGAAAACACCGCGAAAACAACTAATCATATCTTATACGAGTGCAAATTACTGGACAAACTTTTGGCAAGGAAAATAAAAAATGGTTTCTGCTTGTTTTTCAGTTTTTTTTAGAGAAAAGAGGGTGAAATCCCGAGCTGTGATTCACCGCCAAAAACTTTTTAATTTATAAAAAGATAAAGAGATACATTACCTTGTTGACCATAATCGATAAAGGGAAAGGTAAAAAGCGACTACATTTTCCGAATAAAACTTCTGATTTTTAAAAATTAGATCATTCCTCCTCCCCATCCTATCTTATACGAGTGCAAATTATTGGACAAATTTTTGGCAAGGAAAGTAAAAAAATGGCTTCTATTTGTTTTTTCAATTTTTCAGAAAAGATGGTGAAATCTCGAGCTGGGATTCACCGCCAAAAACCTTTTAATTTATAAAAAGATAAAGAAATACATTACCTTGTAGACCCGAATCGATAAAGGAAAAGGCAAAAAACGACGACATTTTTCGAATAAAATATCTGATTTTTAAAATTTAGATCATTCCTCCTCCCCAGATGACCTAAAGAGTTGTAAACGTCAAAGCATAGTCGTCCGTCGAGTTCTTTTCAACGATCTTACCGACCTCCAGAAATCATCTGAACACCGTTTGCAGCTCTTTCTTTGTGTTTTTTCATATGAAAAGGCTTGATGCAAATGAGCTTTTGTGGGCACCTTCTTAAACATGCATGATATGACTCAGATTTTTTTTTAAAAAAAACCTCTAATCTGATCAATGACCAATCGTATTTACTTTCATCTTTGTACTCTACTCTAATGCGCCTTCTGCATGTATTTGAGCTTCAATCATAAAACTAAAGGGACGTTCGATTAGGGACTAAGCAAGAATAAGGATGATGAATAAAAATAATAATGGTTTATTCTCTCACTACAAGAAAAATGAGTTGTGGTCACGGAATGTGGCTACGGAAACTTGTGACCATGATAATTCCGTGGCCACTAGTTTTTCGTAGCTACAATCCATTGCCAAATTTTTCATACAAAAGTTGTGGCCATAACAAGTTTTGTGGTCACTTGTGGCCACGACATACTCGTTGTTAGAGAACTCTCGCGACGAGACTTGTAGCTACGGCTACTGGCTACGACGTGTTGTGGCCAGATCCCAATTCTGTGCCACAAACCCCACATCCGTGGGTATAGTTCTGTAGCCACAACTTGTTTTCTTTGTAGTGTCTGTTTGGTTAGAAAGATATGAATAAGGAGAATAATGTAGAATAAGGGTACGTAAGGTGGAATAAAGATACGAATAACGGTGAAATAATGGATTGTGGATAGGAATACTCGTACTCTAGAGACCCGTGCAGGGCAGGGATGTGACCTCTTATTCCCAAGCTTATTCTCCAAACGAACAAGACCTAAAAAGTTTGAGCATATTAGAACTAAGGTTGTTCTTCTTGATTTGCAAACATTGGTCAAGGGATAATTCAGCCTCCCATTTGGGGTTGGAGAACATTTTGTAACCTCTGAGATGGATCGATGCAACTATCTTTTCTTTGCCTTTAGCATAACCTTGAAATGGTTAATTTCTTTTTGTCAAACTAAAAATAGTCTAATTACTCTTTATCTGTGTAGTTCGATCATCAACGCATTTTATTTTTTACGAGCAGCATCACCTCATCTCTAGAAAACAAAGTCTTCTATGGTTCGTTAATTCAAACAAAAATAAGGAAATGAATAATAACGAGCGACTCGGCATCATCTTCAGATCTCCCTCTCAAACGATAATTCTGTCAAAATGGAACATATTCCACGAGACTTCTTATCTTAGGGCTTCATCACGAAAGATAACATGTCGTATACAATAAAGGCCAATTCTTGACCAATCATGAAAGGGAACTTCATATTATGGCATATTAAGGAGCAGGATGGTCAAACTTCTGGGATATCGTTCACATCCATATACGAATTTTGAAGCCAAGGGGTTGATAAAGGTCACCCTCAATTTTCTTTATTTTACACTACACTTTATTCCAAAATGTTTTGTTGTACTTCCAAAATGCGGAATTCACATCAACCACACGTAGGAGTGGATTAATAAGCAGGGATGCAAACTTCTACGGATATATTCGTACACTACAAGGAAAATAAATTGTCGCTAGAAAATTATATCCACGGATGTGGGGTTTGTGGTCACGGATTTGGGCTTTGGCCACGACACGTCGTGGCCAGTAGTCGTAGATACAAGTCTCGTCGCGAGAGTTTTTTAACCATGAATATGTCGTGGCCAGTATAAGTGGCCACATAACTTGTCGTGGGCACAACTCTTGTATGAAGACTTTGGCCACTGAGTGTAACTACGAGAAACTAGTGGCCACGGAATTATCGTGGCCACAAGTTTCCGTAGCCACATTCCGTGGCCACAACTTATTTTTCTTGTAGTAGTATTTGATCCGTTACCGTATCCGTTTTATATAAATTTTGACATATGTATCTGTATCCATTTTAAAATGGACACGTATACGGATATCGTTTTGATATCCGCATACATCCGTATCCGTATATATGTTTTCGTATCTAAATGTAGTCGTAGATTTATTTTTAATCATATATAACATAATTCTATACCTTTTTTACCATATTTTTATATTTTTTATGATATAAACACATTTACTAAATTTATATCACGTGTTTTCCATCCAATTCGTATATATTTAATTCAATTCTTATAGGGTGCGTTTGGTTGGTGGGTTAAGGTGGATTAAACTGGTAGAGGGTAACCCGTTTTTGTGTTTTGGTTTTTGGATAGAGGGTTAAACTGAGGGTGAGTTAGAAGTACGTTTGGGGTGATATGATTGTATTGAAGATTGAAAAAGTGAGTAGTTATTGTGATGTGATTGTATTGAAGTTTGGAAAAGTGGGTAGAAGTGGAGTAGTTTATAATTTTTATATGATATGATGGTATAATATATTATTTTTTGATAGGATTGATGATGTAAAATTTATTTATTTAATTTTTTTAAAAAAGAATAAAGTGGGGCCCACGGGGAGAGAGGGGGATGTGGGTTAAGGGAGGTAAACTCCCCTAACCCGCAGGTAACCCTTGTGCCGAACGACACCATAGAGTATTTCTAACAGTACTCGTATGCGATCAATATTTGTTTTTTAAAGATATGATCAGATGGTTTTAATATCCATCAATATCTGTAACTGCATCCGTATTCATATTCAAAACGGATAAGGATACAGTAATACCTGTATCTGTATCCGTATCCATCTATTCGCATCCCTATTAATAAGGTACTGGAAGAAGTTTTCCATCCTATGAGGGTGTTTGGTTAATACGGTCGGAAATAGCCGTACTCTTGAGAACCACATCAGACAAGAAGTTTACTTCTTATTCCTGTGCTAATTCTCCAAACGAACCTACGACGCATTACTCTGATGTGCATGCAAGTAGAAAGTGACGTAAACCTATAGATCTTGATCAAGATAGAGATGAGTCAGAAGAAATATAAATTAACAATCGAATCCACGTTCTTTCTTATTTTATTATATTTTATTATTTTATTATATCTAATGGAGTAAATTATTCATCAACAAGTTGGCATTTAAATAGGAAACATATATGAATAGAATAGAGACATTTCACGTGGTATTAAGGAATTAGGATATTGTATCCTTGAATAAAATAAAGAGAAAAATGTATTCTCCAATGAGCAAAGATGCCCCCACATATTATTTGGAATGTAGACGCCTAGTTATCAAGCGAATTTATAACTAAAATGACAAAGCCGTTAGTCAAACAAGTCATTGTTAAATATAAAAGTGTCAATATTTATTCGTAAGAAATTACATGTGATGTATTCAATTTTGAAAAATAACATATAGTCTTGGATATGGAGGTCAATACATTATATATAACTATATGATTTTTTTAAAACTTAGGATTACTATGAATAATAAAAATAAAATCAATGGGTGTTTATATATAGGTGCTTATATATTGTTATGTAATTAATATTTATTATGCCTCTACCCGTATTTGGAAGTTCATGGAAACAAGCAAAGAACATATATCCTCAAGTCTGAATGCCGATTCAATATTCTCTGCTTTTAGTTCTAAAAATAATATTTGTCATTTGTATTTTTTAAATTTAGTACATATTCATATGTAAACAGCTTCGCAAGATTTTCTCACTGACACAATTAAAGAGAATACTTTAATTTCCTTTCAGACTGCTAACATAAAATTTACCGAAGCAGTTAATCACATTCTTTATTTCAAATTGTGCTTGGGGTCTAAAATATATCTGGAGTCCAATTATACATACAACTCCCATATTTCCTTTCAACCAATATTATGAAAAATAATAGTTTGGAAGGCAATGATTATGCTGACACTACAAGGAAAATAAGTTGTTACTACGGAATTATACTAACGGATGTGAAGCTTGTAACTCCAGAATTGGGCTGACCACAACACGTCGTGGCCAATAGCCGTAGCTACAAGTCTCGTCGCGAGAGTACTCCAGCCATGAATATGTCGTGGTCACTACAATTAACCACAGAACTTGTTGTGACCACAACTCTTGTATGAATGTCCTCCTTATATATTGAAGATTTTGGTCAGGGAATGTAGTGACAAGAAACTAGTGGTCACGGAATTATTGTTGCCACAAGTTTCCGTAGCCACATTCGTGACCCCAACTCATTTTTCTTTCTGTGTGACTTCATGAGATACTAAAACATGTGCATATATTTTGCAAATATTTTTGTTTCAATATGTTTTGTAAATATGGAAATCACATGTCCATTACCTGCAGAAAGTATTAGGGTAGATAAGGTGATGGATAATATCCTTAATGACCATAAATGGGAAGACACACAATCAATGTGAATGGAAAAACACTAGTGATTAGATTCAATGGTGGAGTCGGTTGCCATGTCCCCCAAATATGTAGTTCGCCAATATTATAATTATATGAAGGGTAAAATGAGGCTGTCTCGGGGAGCTTACTTGACTCCCTCCGCTTTATTTTTCTTATTTTTTTATTTTTTTAAAAAATAAATCGTGAATTTTTATCATTATATTCCTATATTATGTTATTCAAGTTTCGTGCGAAACATATACTCCAACGATCTCCATCTAGACAAGCACCCTTTTACATTCGCAGCTTCTCTCCCCTATAGTTTATAAGTAACCTTATTTCTAATCTTAGCATGTATTCACCTGGAGTCAAGTGTAAATAATTTAGTTGGCAAATTATACATTAGGATGAAATAATAAAACCTAAAAAAGATAAATTAGTTGTACTCATCACAATTCAAACTACATGTATATACTGTGCGTACATCTTGTTGTGACATTTCTAATGTTTATATTCCGCCCCGAAATCAATCTATTTCATTTGATAAGATAAATAGGAAAGGTTTACATCGAAACAGAAGGCAAGCGTGCAACAAGCTGCACCGCTAGCCCTTAGTTTAAAAAAATTTTAACTAATTATTTTTCTGATTTGTATGTAAATATTGGTATAAGATATAGAAATACTTCAAAAATAAAGTTTAACAATACTAAAAGAAAAATGAGTTGTGGTCGCGGAATGTGGCTACGGAAACTTGTGGCAACAATAATTCCGTGACCACTAGTTTCTCGTCGCTACAGTCCGTGGCCAAAGTCTTCATAAAAGAGTTGTGGCCAGGACAAGTTTTATGGTCACTTGTACTGGCCACGATGTATTCGTTGTTAGAGAACTCTCGCAACAAGACTTGTAGCTACGGCTACTAGACACGACGTGTTGTGGCCAGAGCTCAATTCTGTGGCCAATAACCCTACGTCTGTGGGCATAGTTTTGTAGCCACAACTTGTTTTCCTTGTAGTACAACTATGAAGAAAAACGAAATCCTATTTCGACAACAAACTAACTTCTATGCTCAAATCTATTAATTGAAAACTCCTAATGAACTAAGCTAACTTTTAAACTTCAACTAGAAATAAACTCTAGTTAATGATAATAACAGAGAAAACCTAGAATTAGGATTATAGGACGTGTTGTGTGATTTTCTAAAACATACACTACAAGAAAATTGAGTTCTAACCACGGAATGTGGCTATGAAAAATTATGGCCACGATAATTCCGTGGCCACTAGTTTCTCGTAGCTACAATACGTGTCCGAAGTCTCCATACAAGAGTTGTGGCCACGACAAGTTTTGTGGTCACTTATAGTGGCCACGACATATTCTTGATTAGAGAACTCTCACGACGAGACTTGTAGCTACGGCTACTGGCCATGATTTGTAGTGGCCATAACCCAATTCCGTGGTCACAGACCTCATATCTGTGGGTATAGTTCTGTAGCCACTACTCATATTTCCTTGTAGTGATAAGAATTAACTTAAAATATTTATATACATTTTACTTAAAAAATCTCAATTAATTTTTTTATCCGCATGGATTTGAAATATATAGAAAAAAGCAATTCAAAAATTATAAGTTTTATATATGATACTAAACGTTTAACCCTAGTTCTAAATTTTCTAACACTAAAACCTTCTTATCTTGAGCAAATGAAAACCAATTCAATCCATCTTCTTTAAAGTTTATCATTAAAAATGTTTTTAATTCCAAAAAATACAATGAAAGTAAGAGGAGCTAAAATATCGATTTTGGGTACAAATTACATATATCATTAACATGGTTAAGTTTTTTTAATATTATATAAAATTAAAATTAATATCTTTTCTTCATTTTCAATCTTAAAATATTTTAAATAATATTTTATTTTTTACATAGAAATCTAAAATAATTTAAAATATATAAATCAAATAAAAAGTTATAATTGTAAATAGTTGTAATCCTTTTTGCGTATATATAGCGTGGCCACTCCCTATGGCAACATCTGTCAATTCGGAACGTAATTTGAAAATCATATTTTGACCCTCACGTTTATGGCATGCTCCTAATAACCAACGAATGACAATTTTTTTTGTGTAGATCTTATTTCAATAAGAAATTGATGAGTTGATTTGCTTACACGCTACATGAATGAAACAAAAGAAAATCGAATTTAAGTTAGAAACAAAGATCAGGTAAGCTTGGGATCGTGGGAAAACTGGAAAATCCAATCAATCGGAAGCGAAAAAACAAATTATGTTTAAGTAGGGGGGTGTCCTTTTCGACACATTTTCTTAATACATTCTCGAAGATGATAAGAATACAATGAACACAACACTCATACCTAATTCTATTAAACTAACGCAGATTTCGCCCATAACACTTCAATCCTGATTCTATTTATAATAAAATACGTATTCCAATCAATGCAACAATCACCAATCAAAATCAGCTATTGATGTGCAAAACTCGATATACCGGAAACCTACAGTAATTTTTAAGATAATCAGATCTTGTGATCCACTAGCATGTTTGGATAGTGAAAAGTAGATAATAAGCAATCTGGAACATTAAACAGTATTTAACGGGCGCTGTGAAACCATTTGTCCCACTGAAAGTCCGATCTCCGATCAGGCAACCTATTCCCTCAAGTGATACAGGTTCTTGATCCACACCTGTTATTCTCGTCATTTCCTCAGAAGTAAACAGAAGATGCTAATCAATAACACCATATAAACATACAGGCATATTCCAAAAAGAGGAAAAATATATGCACAATAGATGTCTCCTTGAAAACGTAAACGTTCCATTCGGAAAAGAATTTGAATGTTTTAATCTACACCTTGGTTCTTGCTTCAAACACTACAAACTATCAAACAGCTCTCTTCTGCCCTCACATCTCATAATATTCCATCATCGAATATAGGGGGCTGAAGCAAGGACTCAAATATCGACTCGAATTCAGTGCAAGTATCCAAGCTGAAGATATCATTACTCATCAGTGGACTCGGGGGAGAACTCAATCCATCCATTACCGTCCAATCAGGCAAACAGGAGGGGCTTCTTTGGAACTGTTGCTGACGAACATCCGGAGAATAAGAAACGCTCGTCTCTCGTTTCGGGATCTTCCTGGGGGGCTCCATGTAGGTCAATGCTTCCTCCACTTTCTCCTTCTTAATCGAACGGCTGGGGCCGACGTTTGGGATGCCCAGTGTTTCATATATAAGTTCCATTTCCATCCCTGGCAGAGGAGTGTTCGTAGGATTACAGGTGTGCTGAACGTTAAGCGTGACAAGATACACCGGAGTTTCCCCATCGCTTTCCTTCTGCACTTGTTTGGTGGCCATGCAGCCTTGTTCTTTGAAAGCACATCTGAAGTATTCCCTGAAAAAAAAGTATATTTTGTTTTAGATCAGACCACAACCAGACGGGAGTTCATTATTTTCGAAACGTATATTATCAAAAAGCCAAACAGGTAGCCCTGTGGTATCGAATCTATCGATCAGCATCACTGTTTACCTATGGAAAAAGCTGCCGCTGATTTTCTTTTGTCCATATTTTCTCCACTCGTAACCATCGTAATAAGGCTGGTTGGTCATCCATGTCCCCAAGCTCATCTTGGATCTGGAGGAACAAGGAGACACATACAACATGAGATGGATCTCGGGCCATAGTACGTAATCAAGCCATGGAAGTGCATCTGCTTAACATACCGTTTCTTAGATCCTGCAGTTTCGATATTACTCTGAGTTTGGATGGTAGTTGGCCCCGTGATCTTGTGGGTTGGATGCTGGGGAAAGTCTGGCTCCATGGTTGCACAGTCTGAAGGGTCAGCTTGCAGCTCAAGCACCGCACGTGCTACCGCTATGGCGCAGAGGACCTCGTCTACGAGCTTTGCTGCATTCTCAAACCACGAGTCCTCCAAACGGACACGTTGGAAGAGGAGAGCTCGGAGCTGATGTGCGTACTCTTCGCCTCTGTTTAGCTCTTCCATGGCTACTCCGCACCTATCTGTACCCGGATAACTCGAGCTAGACAAGGCCATACGATCGTGTTGGTGTCTATGTGATCAGAGAGAATATGGAGTACTATGCGAGAGGCAAAGGGATCGAGGATATATTCCTACTACACCTGGAATTAGCTTAAATAGCTTTGTGATATTAGTCCTTTTGCTCAAAGGAAGGGATAGAGAAGGAACCATGTCACGTGGAGAGGGGCCCCTCGTTTATGTATGCACGCGGATAGTCTTTGGAAAAAGCAATACAACCATAGTATAATATCGGTGAAAGGGCTCAATGACTAGTGGGTGTCTATTTGATAGTTGAATTGGGTTGGAGTAATATGCTCTCAATAATACTATTTGGATCGTTAGGATAGTTGAAAAGTTTTAGAATGATAAATGCGATGTTATAATGATTATACGTCATATTAACTTTAATATTTATAAAATAGTTTTATGTTAACTTTTTTTTGAGCATGGGTAAAAATATTATAAGAAAGAAATTGTGCGATTAATACAACTAATTCCAACCCTGGAATGCATGGATAGAGCAAAGGGTATACCAGGTTACTTCAGGGTAACTGGCAACCACACAATTACTATAATATATGTTGTTACACAGAAGCATAAGACCAAAAAGTGGTTGGCTAAAGTCTCAGGTCTCGCTTAACTAGACACGTTCTGGATCACTCACTCGTTTTCATTTGCTCCTAACTTACACTAGAGGCCCGCGTTCGTAACAATTATTTGATTTGTCTCAATGTTATTTTAAAATAGGCATTGGTATTGTGTCAAGAAAAGAAACTAATAAGATGTTGACTCTATGTTATAAGCATCTTTTATTACTAATCAAAGGCTATCTCATTGAAAGTCCGTGAAATCCTTTTATGGAGAAATCATCACCCTTTTTTATCTTTAAAAACTCACTATCGACGGTCAACTAAATTATCAGTCAATCTCAAATCAGGAAGAGGTATGGGAAAGAAGGGAAATAATCTTAGGTCACTGAAATGATTGTAAGATAATGTTCAAGATATCAAGCCTACCCTTGCACTGTGTGTATTCATCATTCTTCACTCTAGAATGGGAGATTCAACTCTTCTACCTCTCTCCATCCTCTCTAATTCTGATCTTTCTACGCGACTTTCTATTATTATAATAAATAAAGGTAAGTTGAGTAGGTAGGATCCAAAGTGGATGAAGGTAGGTCCAGCTAAAGCTAAGGTGAGTGGATGGGAAGGAAAGATATCAAGAAGAATGAATTACGTTGGGAAATCACACATATCAATCATTTCCTATTTCTGAGATTTGCCGATTTGAAAGGAGGAGACCCTCACCTTGTATGCCTGCACTACAAGACGACTCAGGAATAATATCATATTACATTTAGTTTAGTATAATAAACCACCATTTTTGACAATTATACGACTCTATAAGATGATCCAAAATTGAGCCAATCATCTACTCCTTTCTAATGGGCAGGAATAGAATCTCATGGGAAGAAGTAACTAGGGAACATGGTTGATGAGAGCAAGAATCCCAAGTTGCTTGATTTTAGACTGCAACTTGACCTAAGGCCCTCGACACACTTTCAAACTCGCTTGACAACTAATATATATATACACCCACATACGTATATGTACATACATATATATACAAATATCCAAACTTGCAAGGGCCTACCTGCAAAATGTCACCTCATGTGCACAGACACGTGAGGTGACGTGGCATGGACTAGAATGTAAATATGAGAAGTTTGGGGGTCCCTTTGCAAATTTTACAAAACTTAAAAAATGATAAATGAAATATTTTGTACTAATAATTAAATATAAAAATTGCTTGGGAGAAGATTGTAAAATACCCAAAACATGTGTACGGGTGAACGACCAGATCTTGCTCACAAAAACACGTGTTAACATCGGGGCGCCTCATGATGCTTCGACGATCAGCAATTACGATTAAATGCCCTCGTGGATCTGATGGTGCGGAGTGGGATCGATCCAATGATCCACGATCAAACTGGGGGATGTTCTTGATCCTATGACAGAGAAGGTCGATGGACGGACAAGGAAGAAGTCCCGCTGCAGCAAGCTTCCTCCGGCTATATCTCCCTTCTCTATCATGCAATGTAGCTCCAAAATGTCCTTGGTGCTTCCTGTGAGGATTCTCTGATGGCTGGAAGTCTCAAAAGCCTCCGACGATGTTTGGAGGTGTCGCATGAGGGCGACAGAGCTATGGCGCTCCAGGAACCTCAAGTGGACATTGAAAAATGCTCCAGCTGCTCCAGAGGGTTCCAACATGTGCAAGAAGCAACTCCAGATCGAGGGTGACCTGATTAGAAGAGAATGGTATCCGAGGATGTGAGGTGGCGACAACTCCGGTGAGGTGAATGAGTAGGAGGCCATAATCCTTCTCCATGAGGGAGCAGATTGAATGGGAAACGTCAAGATGTAGGAGATGCAGTGGGGAGAGAAATGCAAGTGGTTAGGTGCATCAGGAATAGAGGGTACAGTAGATGGGGGTTCGTTGGTGGCTAACTCCGACGAACTACGAAGGGGATGATTAGGCGGCTAAAACCCGAAATTAATAACACAATTTAAACCTAGGGCTACAGGCAAGCTAAGAAATGCAATAAAATGGGCATACCTCAGTGGCTAGGCGGTAACGAAGTGGATGTCAACGGCGAGCTCAGGGAAGAGTGGAGCTCCATGTGCCTCAGTCTTGCAAAAATCGACTCCAAGAGGAGTCCTCTGGTCCTCTGAAAAATGAAAAGACAGGAGTCGCTAAGTAATGGCCTGACAACTCAGGCTCACTATCGCTGAGGCGACTACTCCAATCCTCACGTTTATCAACAATTAACCCACACAAATAATCAAGCATTTAAGAGCATGAGTTAAAATTTAGTATACCCTACTAAGAATGTATAGTGGAAAGCAAGTAGGGGTCGAACACAAGAAGCAAGGCGTAGAGCAAGCTAGACAAAAATATCACAAACCTAATATCCTTTCACATACTTAGCCAAATTGAAAATTTTGTGGGTTTTCAATTTTATATTTTTATTTTATTTTTGATTTTATATTTTTATATTTTGATTTTTAATTTACTAATTTTGTATTTTCTTTTAATAATTTATATTTTTTATATTTTCTTTTTCTCTTCATAAGAATATAAAATTATAAAGGATTTATATATACAAGAAAGATGAGAGAGAAAATAGGTAAAATATTCAAAATATAGGAAATAAGGTGTTTTTGTGCTTTTTTATTTATCTAATGTTTTTATGATTTTTCTATATTTTTTTTCTATTTTTTAGTATTTTTAAGGTCAAAAATACTTAAACAATGAATAAAATACAAGTACGAAATTTAAATGGAGATGAAAAATGTCAAACAGAGTCAACAATTCCTCAAATTAATTTTAAAACAAAGACAATAAAATAAGGAAAATTTAAAAATAGAAATTATATTTTTATGATATTTTAGGAATTTTTACGATTTTTATGAAGAATTTAGGGGTTTTCTAATTTTTAAGGGTTTTCTTTTGTATTTTTAATGGTTTTTGGTCTGAAGTTAAAACTCACAGAAGCAAACAAAATATGATTTTTTTCGTAATTTTTCAAAGAGTTTTTCTAATTTTTATGTATTTTCTAATGCAAACAGTGAAGAAAATACATGTTTTTGAATTTTTGTAAATAATAAAATGCAGCAAAAATGTGAAATAAAAATGTGGTGTGATAAAGGAATGCAACAGGAAGCTATGCTAATTTTTTGGCGATTTTTTGAATTTTATAGATGCATGAAATAAATGCAAATAACAAAGAGAAACTACACTACTAGCAAGGGCTATTTTGTAATTATCCAAAAATCCGAGGGTCAGAGTGTAAATTTCTCACAAAAATATATAACTGAATATTAAAATCCCAGGACCAATCAGAAATAATCAAGGCTAAGGGGTTTCGATGCAAAAGTTCTAAAAAATCACATGACTAGCACTTGATCCCCGGGACTGACTCGTAATTAAGAAAAATCTGAGGGGCTATATTGCAAAATTACCAAAAATTTCACACTTAATTAAAAGTTCTGGTGCAGAATTGAGATAATAAAATGGAGGGTACCCGCACAAAATACCCACACCTCACGTGCATAAGTCACGTGAGGTGACGTGATCGAGGACCTACTTACAAATAACCAAACTACAGGGTTGGTGTTGCAAATTTCACAAAAGTTAAAGAACTACAAATGAATGCTTTGGTCTTAATAATTAAATACAAAAGGGAACGAGGGTGTAAATGCAAAATACCCTCACAAAGGGGCAGATCGAACGACAGATGATATGTTACTTAGACACGTGTCTTGATCGTGATGACCGATACCCCTTCAACTGATGATGACCCAGATTAGATCCTCCGACGAGAATCAATGGCTGACGGAGGGTCAGATCCAATGCTAACTGCTTCTCGCCAAGAACAGGCCGAGATCGAATGGTACCCAGGCCCTCTGGATGAACGCGTGAAGAACACTCCTTGGAGTTCGTTCGATCGACAAAATCGGACGCCTCTGACCTCCAAGACCGCTGCTGGAAGATTCAGAAGATTGCCAGAGGCGGTCCGCAGCGCCTGGAGGATTCAAACCGATCTGGGCCGCATCGATGGGGGCCTGGAGCTCTCTGCACCTAGAGGACGTATTCTTGATGAAGATTGCGCCCAGATGCGCACTTCTCGACCTACAAGATCACTCGAAAGTACGAATTGCTAATATGGCAAGGTTGGGGCTTATTGGTGAATGATGGGAATTGTGTAGGGCGATTTTGGTGAAAGGAAGGTGGAGGTCGGATCAGAGCTCCGACGTGGATATTAGGATGGAATTGAGGCTCAAAACCTTGATCAAACACGCAATTAAACTACAGAGCTAAAGCCTAGTCCTACAACTAGCTAAAGAGTGTAGAAAAACAAGCAAAAGGTACCTCGATTGGCCGGGAAAGCCAAGAGATGGACCATAAAGCCGGCATGTGATGGAGGTAGAGATCACTCAAGACCACTCCCCTCGATCATCCTAGATGGTTGACGTGGATGCTGTCACCATCTACGTCTTCTTGAGCGCAAGAGGCGAGAGGAAAGGAGGCCAGAAGAGACTAAAAAAATGGGAGAAAGGGGGGTGGTATTTTATTTACAGCAGATGGCGTGGTGATGGAACACTCTTCGAGGCAAGATATAGAATGAACGAGGTGGATCTGGGGCAATATACACACCCAACGAAAATCATGGAGCTACAATAAGGAAATCTCGTGAAGGGTCAACTCTTCCTTAAGCAACGAATTTATGGGAAAACAATCGAGAATGATGAACAAAACGTGATCTAACAAAAAAGTGGAGACAATAAACATATGTTTGTCAAGGTTGCGAGGAGAACTAGATTTATCTAGCAAACCGATGATCGAATACTCGATATAAACCCTAGGCGTGTAAGCTTAGTGTAATAGCAAAAAAAATTAAAGAAGGGGCCTAAGCAAAATGGTGAAAGGTGTGAGGGCCAAAATTCCGAGAATGAGGGTGAAAACTCAGATCCAGCAGTCCTAGACCTGAGGTCATGGAGTTGACCCTCGGTCAACGGATGGCGTGGCCTGATTGGGACACACCATCTGCAAAAAAGACAAGAATTAGATAAAAGATTTACAAATTAAATAAAAAATAATAAATGATTTTACTCATTTTAGGTTATTAATTGAAAAATATTTATTATTTTTTGAAATATTTTCTTCCGATTTTTATTTATTTTTTAGAGGTTAAAAATTATAAGTTTCCTTTTATGGGTTATAAACATGTATATTCATCTATATATTTTAATGTTTTATTTTTATTTTTTATATTTAAATTTATTATTCTTGTTTATTATTTTTTACAACTTAATTTTATACACTTAAATATATTTTTATTTTATTTTTCTGAAGTATTTTGTATAATTAAAGAAATAGATATATAATCTATATAGGTATAGACATAGGTAATTCATCTATGTGTTGTGTACAAGTATTTTATTTTTATTTTTTATGTATGTTTTTATTCCTATTTTAATATAGATATACATTATAAATAATATTTATAAAATTATAAAAATATAAAATCATAAAATTGTGAATAATAAAATGAATATTTTAATCGGTATAAGTATACAAGAAGAGTCCAAAATTCAACTTTCAAACCGTAGCTCTGGAAAATACGAAACTACCTTCATTAAATAGCTTGTTGAAAATTATATACAATTAAAGTGATTTTGATAGATTTCGAATTTTTATTTGAGAGATACAGGTTTGGGAAGTTGGTACTCTGGAAAATTATTCTGATCACAACTTTTTATCTGTACATTATTTTTATGTGAAATCAATTTTTTCATTTTTTATATTTAATTATCTACAACTTTCATGTTTAAAGTTTCTTTATTTGAGGTATAAAAAGTGGAACTAAAAATAGGTCTCAAAATGAATAAAGAATGAATTAAATAAAAGGGATTTTTATTGTATTTTGGCCCTTATCCCCCCTAATTTATTCCTTATCGACCTAGTCATCGAGATTGCTAGGTCTCGAGGTTTCATGTCATAATATTTACAATATTTTATTCTTTTTCTTTTCTTTATTCTATAATTTTGGCTTTAAAAACCGTATTTTACACAATATTTACACAATGATGCATGAATGCTAAAATGTCTAAATTAAGCCTATTTACACGTATTTACTAGGTTTTTAAGGCCAAAATGATAGAATAAGATGATGAAACGTCGATTCATCATCCCTTATACTTGCATTTTCTAGTCCCTAGCAAACACTTATGCAATAAGTGCAGAAAAAGAAAAATAAAGAAAATAAAAAGAAGAAAATTGGATTTAGTTTAATTATCAAACTTGTCTTCACAAAATCAAAGTTTGGAGCTTATGTCGGACCTTTGAAATTTAAGTGCAAGCGGAACCTTAATGAGAACTAGATTTGAAATCCAACAACCTCGGAGAATCCCAAAACTTTGCTCAAGTCTTCTCAGTAGTCAGGTCAGAATACTTCAAATCATTTGCAAACCCTTATGACTATGAATCTGACTCATACGGTGTAAGTGATAGTGGCTCTCTCCAACTGAAATGACAAAGAGACTGACTTCTCCAATATGGCAACCCAATGATTCCCCAATTCCTCGAGGAGCAGGGTATTCCCTTCTAACTTCAAGTGGCAACCAGCTCAAGAGGAGGGGGTGAAGAGAAGAATGGACGGTAGCCAGTGTAGCTACCTATCCTAGGATGCAAGACCAGTGTAGTCTAGTCATCCAGCTACAGGCTCACATGATTTGACTTTGAAGCTCAAGCTTGCTTATTTTCTATACAACATATGTTCACTCCGGCAACATTTTTATTTTTGTACAAGCATGTCCACTTTTTTGGAGTTTTTTCTTTTTTTATTTATTATTATTTTTAAATACTATTTACATCAGCATTTACATAAAGAGTTTTTCCACTTGAGCCAGTAGACTATCCCTCTTTTGAAGCTTTATTGCAACCCACACTCTCCTGTCCTCAAAAGTCATCATCACCGGATGGATTGGGGTGCACTTCCCTCCCTAGAGGAGGACAAATGTTTCCACTTGTGTGCATCTCATACTGGCAAATACAACCCCCTCACCACTCCAACCGAGTTGAGCCATGCGAACGGTGCAGGTGTCCAAGTTAGGTCATTATCAACAAGAGTCATGCATGTGCTCCGAAATACTCTACTTAGGCAGTCAAGAATCCGTTGAACCAAGTCTCGTGATCCTCAAAAAATTAAGTCAACTAGACTTGAAGTACCTCAATTTAAGTTCCTATAAGGTTCCTGTTAATTTGGTAGATTTAAGGTCCAACCAAGCTCCAATCTTCGGAATTTACTTAGACTTGTTCAATAATCAAACTCGATCCAAAAAATGTGGATGCTATGCAAATGCCATGCTGAAAATATTTTTGTGACACAATTTTCAAATATTTTGAACTTTTTATGGATTTTTTTAAAAGATGATGCATATGTATTTTTTGGGTTTTCAAAAATATTTTTCAAATATTTTGGTATTTTAATTTTGCAAATGTTTTTGTAATTTTTTGAAAACAAATGGTTTTGGCCAAAAAACTAGGTACAAATATTTACACAGGGATGCATCTTATCTTTACAAGATTTAGAGTTTAAGAATTTACAAGGTAAGTGATCAATTTTATAGGTATATAAATAATTTTAGGTATGATGTTTATATTCCTCAAACTTATTCGAAAAGGGTTTTACAAACAATTTTGAAAACTATAGTCCAAAATATTTTTTACAAAGAATTTTACAAACATGTACATACATTTGAAAATCATTTTCCAATGGTTTTTCAAACAGTATATATAGATTTTTCAAAATATTTTTGCAACTATTTTTCAACCATTTGCAAATAATTTTTCAAACTTTTTATTTCACCCAAAGAAAATAAATTTTACAAACAAAATAATTTTACAAAGGTTGGAAACATGTAACAAAACGTTTTCCAAATAGTTTTCAAAAGATTTTCAAAAATATTTTCCAACTATTTTTTAAACATTTTGTAAAAAATATTTTCACCTGATTTATTAATCAATAAGTACAAAAAGAATTTGAGGAATAATCACATCTTTTTTGTTAAGGTTTTTAATGAATTTTATAAGTATAATTCGTCATAATTAGTAGTAAAAATATGAAAGTACGAGTTATGGCTAAAGTATATACGGAGTATATACGACCCCCCTATACTTAGCTTGAGCTATGTCCTCATAGATCAGAGAGAAAAAAAAGAGGAGACATAACTCGTATTGACTACAGGAAAATCGAACGAATGAAGGAGTGAATGAACGAATGAGAAGCTGACCGTCCCCCTATACTTAGGATCAAATAATCCTAAGTACAGCTGACTGTACACAAAGCAGGGAGGGTCAAGGGTGGGAATGAACAAATCATACTCAGACTATCTCCCCCTATACTGAGGGTGAGATATCCCTAAGTATAGACAAGAAGAGGAGACAGTAGAGAGGACCAAAGAATAGAAGAAATCAGGGTGGACACCCCCTATACTTAGGAAAAAGTATGTCCTAAGCATATAAGACTGACAAAAGGGGAGACACCTATTCGGTAGATAAAGAAGATAGAAAAGGAAAAGAAGAAAAGAGATTAGAAGATGGAAGAAGATGGAAACGGATGTACACATCACTCCCCCTATACTTAGGGTAAAAGAAGCCCTAAGTATAGGCAACAACAGGAGTAATGAAACGGAACAATGAATGAACACTCGGCTCATTCACCCCCTCCCCCCCAAACTTAGGACAAAGTACGTCCTAAGCAAGGCACACACGAGAATGGGTGATTGAGCAAAACGGGAGAGAGACAGATGTAAACAAAAGAGAATATACAACAAAGTGGATATACAAATGGTCAAGAAGGTCGAAAGCAAACCTTCTTGCGGGACCGCTAAGGAATGGATCTAGTGTGGTGCAATTCGACATCGGGGTCCTCAGATGACACTAACCGATCAGGGTCAACAGGGTGTATGTCCTCAGTGGCCCTAGGGTGAAGAGGTATAGACAGATCAGTGAAAGAAGTACGACGAGGTCCGACCTTGGAAGTCTCATTGATATAAAAGTGAAATGGGACAAACTCATCATTATCGGAAGAAGTGTATCAGTGTCGTCCTGCAAGGTCTCGTCCAGGTCAAAACCAAAAGGAATGAACTCATCAGTGGAAGTAGTCGAACTCTGTTCATCCTCTATAATCTTAACCAGATCATCTTTCTCATTAAAAGGCCCGAATTCCCGAATAAAAGCAACAAGATCAAATTCGGCCTTAGTCTCATCAGTGTCTAAGTGAACAGGAGAGGACTCATCCGTGAAAGTAGTCGAGTCATGTCCGTCCTTTCTAGTGTTTGAATCTTCCCTCTTCTCAATGGTGTCGATCGTGTAAATCCCACGGATATCATCAACACATCGCCACATCCCAAAAGAAGGAACTCTGAGGTCCATGCTTTCCAAGTCTTCCCCCTTGGAGAGGAATTCTTGGGTCTCATTGGAATCCAATAAGCAACAAAATTCTTTAATAGTCTCATCAAGGTCATGGTCCTCATGGTCAGGTGCAAGTCTCTGGTCGACAGTGGGTGTAGTGATGACCACCTCGCTCTCGTCAACAGGATGGAAGTGAATCTCTCCTGATCCATAGTCAATAACGACCCTCGCAGAGGCGAGGAATCGTCATCCCGGAATGATTGGAGGACAATCCCCTGTGAGGTCTCCGTGGGCAATACGACAAAGTCAACATTGTAGCTCATGCCCTGAATACAAATGACGACGTTTTCAAGGATACCCTTCGACCTCTTGATAGATACATCAGCAAATTTAACTATCATCATGGTCTTCTTGAGAGGCCTTAAGTGAAGAGACTGTACCAGCGAGAAGGGTAATATGCTAATCAAAGCATCGTCGTCGAGGAGAGTGTGATCGCATGTGTGGTCAAAGATGGTGCAACTAATGAAAGGTGTGGCAGTGTTCTTTTTCCTGGGAACGGGGCGGTGTGTGATGGTGTGGGCAGTTGCCATGATCAAAATATGACGCTCAGATCTGCTCCTCCTCTTTCTCTTCTTGGGAAGAGGAGCAGGCAAATCAGTCATGGCCTGTTGAAGTGGGGCACTGATGATCTCATGAATAGTAGCCACCACTTCAGGTTCAGTCAACATTTTTTTGAATTTTTGGAACTCCTCCATAAAAGGGAGGAAGTCAGAATCAACACATACACGAGGCATACCAAGAGCAATCTGTACACCGGCATCCTCAGGGTTCGTTTAGTTGCAGGGTTGGACAGGGTTGGGTTGGGTTGGGCCAACCCTGCCCAACCCTGCAACCAAACGAACCCTCAGGGTCAAAGGTGGGATAGGGTGTGAAAGTTGTGCAGTCAAAGGGTCTAGCAAGTGAGCATTCTCCTCACAGTCTGACTCAATCATGTGTCTCCCGAAATATTTTTGTGTTTTTAAAATTTTCTCATTTTTTTTGTATTTTGGGTGATTGCAATCTCTCACAAGAATCCTCAATCAAGTCTGAATCATCAAATTGTGAAGCATCGATATGGCTCTCATTTAGTTAGGTGAGGTCATCAATCCTCGAATTCATTTGCTCCATGAACTGGGTCAAGGTCTCAAGTGTGGACATCATGAGAGGTGACTCCAACAGACCGTCTCGGGCGGATATGAAGGTGGAAAGTACGGAGGTGGCAGTGGGTAAAAGTCTGAGGTCTGATACTGTGGCTGAGGCGGGTATGTAAAAAAATCAGAAAAAATAGGAGGAGGATCCTCCTGATAAAAGGGAGATGGACTGATGAATCTCCATTCATCACTCTTTATTCCTTTATTTTAGCTGGAAATCTTTGCAAAACACCATGTGAATATTTGTAAATATAATAAATTGTCAAACTGCATGCTTTGTGTAAATAGTAATAATTAAGCATATTTTTATGCAAAAATAAAGGAATAAAGAAATAAAGAAAAAGAGGGAAATATTGAGAATAAATATTGAGTGACTCGAATCCAAGGAAGGGCCAACCATTGGCCTGACCGCAAAATAAAACAAGTAGAGAGAGATAGGGCCATTCATCATGATACACATCCCCTTCTTTGTGTATATATTTTATTTTCATAAAATAAAAATATATATGTTCCTCTTAATTTGTATATATTTATAAAATTAAAATAAAAATGAGAAAAATAAAATTAAAAATAAATTCTCTTTCACCCTTGTATATACCATGTATATATGTGCAAATACCTATTTATTTTACCCTTGTAAATACAAATAAAAAATCAAATAAAATTAGCTTTATCCCAAATTTTTTGTTGTAAATAAATAAAATATAAAATAGGGATAATTGTACACATATAAATTAATAAAAATAAAAATTAAAAATACCTAGGTATTTATACCTATATATAATAATATATTATGTATATACATTAATTTATTTTTCAAAAAAAATAAAAATCTTTAAAAAATAATTTGAAAAATAATAAACATTTTTCATGTTGTAAATATTTCGAAATAAAATCATTTACTATTTTTTTATCGAATTTACAAATAATTTCGAAATGGCGAATTCTCATTGGTCCACGGGGGTTGTTGACCCCAGTCAACTCCCCCTTGGACCATTTTGAATTCGGACCTTGTTTCGACCCGACTTCACGGAATTTTCCTGACGTGATCCGATGCTCAAACCTCGGGCTCCGATTGTCGCTCGATGATCCGAGATTCACCCCCAGCCTTCTTGTTAGGGCTCCATGCATCGATCTGCGCGCTTCACTCCATTCTTATCGGACCTGCACCAGTATATAGCCTCGCCTCCAGCCGACTTCTCTCGCACCTTTGGCCCCCGTCTTTAACCTCAGTGACCTCCACCTTCCTCCTCGAGTGACAGCGAGTGATCTAGCGTGTTGCAGCGAGTGTTTGGAGGCGAAGCCTTAGGTTCGACGACCATCATCGTCGAGCTCTGCCACCGGCGAAGCCTGAGCATCTGGAGGCGTCGCTCCATCGAGGCAACGACCCTAGGAGACTCATCATCTCCCCCATAGACGATTCCAACCATCAGGTAGACCTGTTAGCTCCCAGCTTCGTTTAATTTCCAATCTTTAGGTTTCGCGCCGTCGGCCTTCACCGGCCGATTCCCGACCATCCGACCACCCATTCCACTTCCCGACCATCCCATCATCTCCATGAGTCTCCTCCGCATCTTCTTCACCCCTCCGATCATCCTGATTCGTCGTGGAACAGGAAACCCGGGTCTCCTCCACCGCCGCTCGCCGGAGACCCACGCCTCGACTCCCTCGTTCACCCATTTAGCCCTTCACTGGGTCGAGGCAGTTTGCCCTCGACCCCTCTTGCTTCCCGTGCAGGTACCAAGGCTTAAGAACCTCATCTGGAGGTTTGATTACTCAGGTTTATGATCCCCAGGTCCCCTTCGCCGCCGGAGCTCCTCCGACGCTCCCGGCCTCATCGGAGACCCCTACCAGCTGCGGACCACCTTCAGCTCCGATTCTCCCGTCTCAGCAGCCTCGGAGGACCTCCCTAGCGCGCTCAGTGGCCGGGCGAAGTTCGTCGGGGTTCAGTTCTTCCAAGAGCCTCCTTCACCGTTAGATCGAGTCGCTTCGCCAGTTCAGATCTCGACCATCCGTTCGTGAAGGGCTCTCGGCCGATGATCCATCTGAGGATCAGATCTGAGGCGTCGATCAGTGAAGGGGTGTCAGCGCATCTCAGCCGTCCGATCTCCAGAAGACCCCTTGCCAGCCGTCAGATCCTAATAAAGGGGTAAATATCACTTAGGCCCCTCTTTCTTTAGCGTTTATAGTTTAGTCCTGTAAATATTTTTCGTTGTTGTTTTTATTTTGGAATAATTGCACTCTGGACCATCTAGTTTTAAGTATTTGCATTATAGTCCCTCCAGTTGTGAAGCACGTGCTTCGTCTCATGAATTTTTTGGCTTTTTGCTTGTAATGGCCTAGGTTTTATGAATGTTATGGATTGCAGTTTTATTTTGGATATTTGCATATATAACCCTGTGCATGTATGAATAGGAACGTGTGCTGGATTTAGTGCGCACGTGTAGACCCTATACTTTGCGCACGTGTTCTTATTAGGCCCCTAGAACTTATTTTCTTTGCGATTAGGTCCCTGTGTGCTGTGCCTTGTTTATTGATTGAATAAAATATCGAATCAAGTCCAAATCTACTGAAATTTGGACACGTGGCTGATGAATACCCATTCATCACTCTTTATTCTTTTATTTTAGCTACAAAACCTTTGCAAAACACATGTATATTCCTGTAAATAATAATAATTAGCATCCAGCATGCATTGTGTAAAAATAAATAATTAGCATGTTTTTGTGCATAAATAAAAGAATAAAGAAACAAAAGAAAAAGAGGGAAATATTTAGAATAAATATTGAGCGACCTAATCCCAAGGGAGGGCTCAGCATGGGCCTGACCATATAAAAACCAAAGTAGAGAGAGATAAGGAAGCTCATGTGTGTACATATATACCTGTATATAAATAAAAATATTTTCCTCTAAATAAAAATAAAAATGGGTGTGTATTTATATGTATATATTTGTAAATACTAAATTAAAATAAAAATGAGAAAAATAAAAGAAAATTAAAAAGAAAATAAACTATCCTTCCTCAGTGTAGATACACGGGATTTTTTTAAATAATTATTAAAAAAATCGTAATTAATTAAATAAGCATCAAGGGAAAAAAATTAAAAAAATAGGTACCTATCGGCACCTGAGGTGCCGATTTGGGGCGCCCCCTCCAAATCGGCACCTCAGGTGCCGATTTGGGCGATACCCGTTGGCCGCCTCTCCAAATCGGCACCTCAGGTGCCGATTTGGGAGGCGGGCCAACGGCTATGGCCCAAATCGGCACCTGAGGTGCCGATTTGGGAGAGGGACGTTGGAAATTTGCCAACGGTCCCCTCCTCCCCATTTCTTATATATAGCGCCCCCCCTCATTCCATCCTCCTCACAATTTCCCCCTCTCCTTCTCCTTCTTCATCATCTCCCCATTCATTCTCTCTGGTTCACTCAAACTGTATTCTGAAGTGCGATTGCTGCTCTCGATCGAGTAATCTTATTCAAGTAAGAATAAGATATTTTTGTTTGTAGATTCTGTTCTGCGTTTTTTGCAGGGTTTTATTAGTGAGGATGCTATATCAGTGAGGACGCTATATTATTAACTTTTGGATAACATTTCTTGTAGAAGACACGCATCTTTCAGGTAATTTTATTCAATATTTTTTATTAAATTTACCAAGTAATTAGTTGTGCAAAATTGATGCTTAGTTAAAACATATTTTAAAATTGATGCTTAGTTAAAATATATTTCAAAATTGATGCTTAGTTAAATTTAACAAGTAATATGATTTTTTTTAATGTCACTCACATTAGACATTTTATGAAGAGATTTTTGTAATAGTTATTTAAATCGAAATTAATTAAGTAGGGGACAATAGACATTTTATTAGGAGATTTTTGTAATAATAATTAAAAAATTTAAAATTAATTAAGGACAGTAGACATTTTATTATGAGATTTTTTGTAATAATTATTAAAAAATTTGAAATTAATTAAATAGGGGACATTACACATTACATTAGCATTTCATTTATTTAGATTTAAAAGTGCACATATTCATGTTAAAATTACTGTCATTTAGATTTGGAATCGAGCGCCGAGAGGGTCTCTATACAGCGATTGCAGGACTCACTGTAGTGAGCACCGATGAGCCCCCAAGACCGGACTTTTGGATTCCATTTCTGAGTGATTAGTATATCAATTGAATTATTGATTATTAAAGATAACATCCGACTGAAATGTTAATTAAAGTAATTGTTACATCCGATTATTAAGTAATTATTTTGTGTAATTAAACTAATTAAATCATTATTTTATTCGTATAGATGGCCTCCAACACTGCTCATGTATTAATATATTGGGGAGGATCGATTGAAGTCTCAGATGACCACGTAGAATATATTGGGGGCAAGAAACGGATGGTAACATTACCATGCCAATTAACTTACATTGGCTTACTGTCTCGAGTTTCCGAAGTCACTGATCTCCCGCTCGACAAGTATATACTTACATTAACTTGTAAGTGGTTGTATGAGGGATCAACTTTCTTTGCAGTACCGATTGACGATGATGAATCAACATTAGCAATGTTGAGTTCAATCGTCGATGTGAGATTTATCCATCTTTTCGTACAATCTACTCCCTTTAATATGGAAAATATGCCGTCATCTTCGAGGTAAAATTATTCACATTCAAATTATATAACATTTTCACCATTTATATATAAACTGACAAAAATTTAAATAAATCAGGCCAACAAATGAGACCATGTTTGAGGATATCGAAGGGCCATCACAAGTAAATGTAGAAGACGATTTAGAGACAGAAATATCCGAAGAAAATGAGGAGTCCGAAAATGATGAGCCAGAAAATGATACTCAAACACTAGAAGAAAATATTGGTGGTAATACTTGTCATGATTTTGGATATGGTTCGCTAGTTCTAGCCGTAGGTAATGAGGAAAGGGGGAACTCATATTCTGCTAATAACGATGATGCCGAAGAAGAACCGGTGGAGGAGTTGCCTCACGTTTTCGATCATGAAATTGCAGAGGCAGAAGATGTAGTATTTTTAGAGAGTCAATCAAAATCCACCGATGATTCCGGACTAAGTTATTGGTTAGGTAGGAGTTATAAGTCGAAAAGGGATTTACAGTACGATTTACAGAAATGGAGCATGGAAAATCATGTGCAATATAAACCCAAAGCATCAAACAAGCAGATTTTCACTGCTGTTTGTATCTATGAAAACTGTGGATGGCGTTTGCATGTATCAGAGAGGAAATCTCGAGGAGATTGGTATGTTTCAGGATACATGGGAAAGCATACATGCAGAAATCCAGTCCTTTTATTGAAACATTGCCAGTGCACTTCTGTTTTTGTAGCGCAGTATATTTTATCTTCCTTTAAAGCAAAAGTTAGTATGACCCCAGGAGCGATAATGTACAAGATAAAGGAGGAGTTGAAAACTGAAATCAACTACATGACAGCTTGGAATGCTAGACGTCGTGCAATGGATGTGGTTTATGGAAATGAGGTTGACTCATATCGTGATCTCCGAAGATTCATTCGTGCTTTAGAACGACATAACCCTGGCACATATACGTGGTTCAAGACAGTAGAAGGCCAAAACGACAGCACTATACACTTTCAGAGAGTGTTTGTAGCGTTTGCAGCGTGCCGTAGAGCGTTTAGATTTTGTCGACCTGTTTTGTCTATTGACGGAACCCATCTATACGGGAGATACGCTGGTCACATGTACGTAGCCACAGCAATTGACGCCAATAATGGCCTATTTCCATTGGCATTTGCAGTTGCTGAAAAGAACGAGAATATTTCGGCATGGGGCTGGTTTTTGAATTTATTAAAACAAATTATCGATCGTCGGGACATTTGTTTTATAAGTGATCGATTTCCTGGTCTACAGAACACTATACGTAGTTTATTTCCACCGGAAGAGGGATTCACACATCGTCATTGTCTTAGACACATGCGTGCAAACATGCAGAGAGCTGGTCATAGAAATCGTACAGTTCTAAGTCGATTCTACGCTGCTGGACAGGAACCATGTCAGAACAAGTTCAACAGCATGATGCGTGAAATTTTCATTCTAGATAGAAGTGCTTTCGAGTGGATTGTATCTCAGGATAATGGCGATCAGAGATATTGGGCATTAAGTTTAGATGATGGACATCGTTATGGTCATATGACAACCAACTTATCTGAAAGTTTTAACGGAGCCTTTAGAGGAGCACGTGGTTTGCCAATTATTTCTCTCATCCTAACAGTATTCCTTAGAATAAATGGCTATTTCAATGATCGTCGTGAGGAGTCAGAAGGAATGACTACATATTTGACTAAGAAATATGAAGAGTTGTTAGAGAAACAAACAAGGGAGGCAAGAGCATGTCACGTTGAAAGATTTTCGTTAACTCAGTTTCAAGTCCGCGATCGTGATGGATTTGCACATGAAGTCAATCTAAATGGCCGGGAAAGTGAGTGCACCTGCGGGTTTATGCAGATGAAACACTTCGTATGTCCACATGTTATTGCCGCAGCTGCAAATACTCGTACTCATGTAGATAACTACGATTTATGTTCGCAGTACTTCTCCAGCGATTACTACCGTCAAGCATACAACTTCTACTTTCATCCCGTACCTGATAGACGTTATTGGGGAGAAGAAGATGCTACTGTTATGTTACCTCCAAAAATGGGAAAGAGAAATGTCAGAAGGCCTGTGGAGGGAAGAATTAGAAATGAAATGGACGAAGTGTGCGTCCAACCGAAATTATGTAAAATCTGCAAGCAACCAGGACATAATAGATTAAGTTGTCCACGCAGAACTTAGGCACACTTGCATTTATAAGGGTAATTTAATTTCATTGTTAATATATCATTTTATTTGCATATTCATAGTTATTTTTTCATGACAGTTGTATTTATTACTGTAGATGGCACAGATGGATAGGCTTCCTGGACCAGTAGATACCTCAGTATTGTATATACAGAATGACCATCGATCAGCCCAACCCACTAGTTCGGTAAGCATTTTTTATAATTGTTAAAATTTACTATTTCGGTAATACTGTTTCTTATTTTTTATTAAATATTTTTTACAGATTCGATTTGTAGAGCATAATGAGTTATTGAACTCTATTTCTGACAAGAAGAGTGGCGTAGTAGAACGATAATAGAGGAGTCGGGTTTTTCATGTGTGGTGAACATGAGAAGAGTCCAAATGGATCCATCATTATTGACCAACTTACTGGAGAGATGGAGACCCGAGACACACACATTTCACCTACGCTTAGGAGAGGCTACTATTACTCTTCAAGATATGGGATTAATTAGTGGTTTAAGAGTTGATGGTCTACCTGTAAGTGGTCCGGATTCTCCGCCTGGTGGATGGGATGCAGAGTGCCTGAGTTTGTTAGGAGTAGTACCCACTCGGATAAAGAGTGGAAAGGTGAAGTTGTCTTGGATACGCGACGTCTTCTTTAAGACAGAACATCCGTTGGACGGTATTGATGACGAACAACAAGCGAACCGTGTGGTTAGAGCTCTAATTTTTTATCATTTAGGATGTAGTATACTTGCAGACAGCAGCGGGGATATGGTGCCTCTAAGGTATGCGTTAATGATTGACTGTATTACATTATTAACTGTTCCTGTATTCTTAGGTTTAATTAATTTTTTAGGTACCTATTACACTTACGTGAACTGCAAGAATGTGCTCAACTGGCTTGGGGTGCTGCTGCTTTGGCGCATATGTATTCAGAACTCAATAGGGGTGCAAAGATCGGCACGTCTAGGATATATGGATTTTTCTCAATTTTACAAGTATGTAGAGTACCCCTACTTGTCTCAACGTGGTTTATTTGCATCTTCTAATATTTTCAATTACAGGTTTGGGCATGGGAGCATGTACATATTGGACGGCCGATAGTACGTGCTGGTGCTCAGATAACTGGAGGTTCATTAGCGTTGAAGTGGATAGGAGTGCGTAGCTTTAAAGAGAACGTGCATACGGCAACATTAGCATTCTATCGCAACGAGCTCGATACACAAGAACCTCATCAGGTAAAAAACTTTAATGCTCATAATAATTTTAAATTATTGTAAAACACAATATCTAATTTTTTTACTAAAATACAGATGATTTGGACACCATATGCTGAAGTTGAGATATCACAACTGCATCCTATCTGCAGAAGTGGTCAGCCTGTATGGATGAGTCGAGTTCCACTTATTTGCTACGATCTTGTAGTGATGCACCTACCTGATCGTGTGATGCGACAATTTGGGATGCGTCAGCACATTCCTCTTTCCGTGGAGAGGATAAACGCTGTATCTAGACGTAACAAAACCCGAAGTGGGGACATCCTTAACTGGGCTACTATACATCGACAATACGTGGATCGTTGGGAGGACAGAGAAGCCGCAGTTGTTCATGAGCACCCGGAATGCAATACCGATATCTATATGCAATGGTATTGGAATATAACCAGAAGATGGATCCAAACACAGATTCCTCCTCCTGTAGTAGCTTACTGACCACACGGACCCATGGAACGACGTCTGGTATGTTCAAGAAGTCTATTTATTCTACTGAGATTCTTTTAAATTATTCTTACGATATTTGTAATTGGATTAGGTGGATACAATTGTACAAGGAAGAAACAGTATGGAACAACTTAGACGATCGACGGACTTACCTACCAACATGAGGACAACAGTCGAAAATACAATTAACATGTTCGATGAAACACTCAACATGTTCTCCTTGATGTATCCCTTCCATCAATATGAGTATCAACAATTCATGCCATCACAGGAGCATCATACTTCTGGAGCATCAGGTTTTGTGATTTCTTTCTTACAAATGTAAACTAATTTTTTATCTTAAAATCGTGAATAACTAAAATTATATGTTGTAAATTGTACAGGAAGGGAGTACACGGAATATGGTGGGGAGGGGACGCAACCACCACCGACGTTTCCTACTTCAGGTTTTAGTTATTTATTTATGTATACTCAACTCTTATTCATATATCGATTTTTAGACATATAAATACAACTCCTCATAAAATATAGCAGGACTTGGTGAGCGGGCATTTTCTCAAGGTCAGACAATGGAGGAGTCAATATTTGGCACCTCAGGAATGACGTCTGCGGGATATGACGGGCAAGGGTACTCATCAGGTCATCAAGGACTCGCATCTCAATATGACCAAATCGGATTTGGAGCTTCAGGTAATAAAATGACTAAATAAAATAACTAATTTTTATCTTATCTATTATTTTCTAAAAAGATGAATATCTCATTCTTGCAGGATATGGAGAAGCTTTCAGTCAATCGCAATTTGCAGGATCATCATTTGCTGGTCCTTCGAGTCAGGGATACAGCAGGCAGGAGGTTCCACCAATTCAACCTGGATTCGTATCTACAGGTAAATTGCACTTAATTTATGATATTGCATTATCCTCTTATTTATTAAGAAATTTATGTGACATATAATGTAATTAACATCTTTCAGGTATGAACTATATCGAGTATGGCTTTGGAGGGTCTCAAATCGGTGAAACCGGATTTAGAGGTTCAGGTATAAATATATTATAGAATATACGAACTCATTTCAATATTTACGTTTAAATTTTGTGATACTTATAACAATGAAATTGTCTCAATCTTGTAGGACCATCGCTTGTGGGACCTTCGAGTCAATTTGACTCTGGTCCCTCTCAGCTCATACCGTCTACCCAATATAGTTCAGGAGATTTGCAGTTGTAGATATTTGATAGTGTTCGGCAAATGGAGGTAACGGATTTTGATAGACACTTGTTTGGTATATCCACGATACCACAACAACGTCCGGAGCTGGCTCGAAGACCTTCTCCCGGAGCAAGGATCACTGAGCCTCCTCAATCAGAGCCACCTCGCCATTCAACAAGCGTACGAACCGCCACAGAATCACAAACAATCGAACCGCCACGGAAGTCATCAGCTAGACCGCATCCTCCAGGGCACGTTCCAACGCATTCAGAACAAATGTCCAAGCAGAAGAAGAAGAAGACAACACATGAGGAGACTCACAAAAAATTGGGAGATGGAGGGAAAGGAAACGACAAGGGAGGTGGAGCAGGAGGTGGAGGAGGAGGTCTGAAGGGGTTTATGAAGATATGGAAACTTTAAGTTTTTGTAATTTTTTTTCTTATTATTTGTAAACTCGTATTTCTTCTCTTATGATTGTATTGAAATACTTGTAATTTTTTTAAATTAATTCATGTCAAGTTGTACCTTGTTGAGTTCACCTATATCAATGGTAAATGATGTTGTTCAAACTCTCAATTTTTTTCATATTTACTATAATTTTATTGATATGTCAATCATAAGTATGCTAAGTATGTATCAATATTGAAGAATATAATAAAAAAATAGAGATTTACTTAACATTTTACAATAACGTTATCGGGAAGAAGATGAGACCACGAAGCTCTACTGACAGATCAAAATTATTGTGATGAAGGAAAATATTGATATCCAATTAAATTTATTTCCTTTTTTATAATTATCTACACAGTTCCTCAAATGAACATAGATAGAATTCTAGAATATTATTTTGTAAAATTATTTACATAATTCCTCAAAATATTTTTAATTTATTCAGATGTAATGAACATAATAATAATTTGTACTATTTCGAAATTGAATTACAGTGAGGGGTTGAGATTTGTAAAATTCCCATCCCAAATCGGCAACTAAGGTGCCGATTTGGCGCCTCTGCCCAAATCGGCACCTCAGGTGCCGATTTGGAGGGGGCGCACTAAATCGGCACCTCAGGTGCCGATTTGGAGGGGGCGTCCCAAATCGGCACCTCAGGTGCCGATCGGTGCCTATTTTTTTATTTTTTTCTTCGTGTTTATTTAATTAATTACGGTTTTTTTAATAATTATTTAAAAAAATCCCTAGATACACCATGTACATAAAACACTTTATCTATTTATTTATCCCTATAAATAAATAAATTAAAATCTCATAAAAATTATACATATTCTATATTTCATAATGTAAATAAATAAAATGAAAATTACAAAAATAAAAATAAAATAAAAATTAATAAAAATAAAACCAATCCCAACATTGTATATATACCATATATGTATATAAATAAAACTATTTATTTAACTTGTAAATAATTAATAAAAATATAATTAAAAATATACTTTTATTCCAAATTTTATTCTATAAAAAAATAAAATATAAAATTGGAATAAAATATACAAAAATAAATAATTAAAAATCAAAAGTCAAAAATATATAGTGTATATACCTATATATAATATACTATATTGTAAATACCTAATTTTTATTTCAAAAAAATAAATAAAATTCACCAAAAATTAATTTAAAATAAAAGAAACATTTTTTATTTTTTGAGTTTTTCAAAATTCGACCATTTTCTATTTATTATTTAATTTACAAAACCTTAATAATTGGCGGGCTCTGATTGGTCCACGGGGGACGTTGACCCCCCGTCAACTCTCCCCCCAGGACCACCAGAGCCGGATCTTGTCGGCCCGACCTGACTTCTCCCAATTATTGCGCCATGATCCGACCACCAAATCACTAAACCCTGGGCTCCATGTGACCCTTGTTCATCCCTGATCCACGCTCGGGGTTGGTTCTCGGGGTCCGAGCTCCAATAAGCTCGCCCGATCCTCATCAAGACGGACCCCTAGCCATTTATAATCTCGCCTCCGGCAGCTATTTCACGCATCTCTACTCCTCCCCCTCGCCGCCAAGGAGCTCCTCCACCTCGCCTGAGTGACAGCTGTGCGAGAGGGAGTGGAAGCGAGGCTCGATCAGCTGGGAAACCTCTGATCCGGCAGCTTTCGCCGCCGTGCGCCGCCGCGAGCGCGCTCAGCCTCGGGACTCAACGCCCCCTTGAGGCAATGACCCCCGGAGCTCCAGGAGCTCCAGCCCAGTTGATCTCCTCCGCCGGGTAGGTAGTTTAGCCAGTAGTTTAGCTTAATTTCGTGTTTCCCCCAATTGGCTTCGTTACCATCTCCGACCAAATCAGCCCGCTCCATCCAACCATTTGTCATCCCGACCACGACTCCACCTTCGCCATACTCCTCCGCACCTTCTTCACCCATCCACCCCCCTGTCTCGTCCCGGAGCAGGTCCTTCATCCTCCGTCGCCACTGCTTCGCCGGAAGGACGCCACACCGCCTCATCCTTCATCTCCCACGTGCGCTAACGGGTCGAGGCAGTTTGCCCTCGACCCCTCTTTCTTCCTGTGCAGGTCAGAACGTAAGGAGGGCCTCATCTGGAGGTCGACAGCTCAGGCACAGGAGCTCGGCTCCACCGACGTCGCCAGAGCTCCTCGGAGCTCCCCAGCGCCATCGGAGGGGCTGAATAGCTGCGGACCATCGAGGCGACTCTTCTCCACATCTTAGCAGCAGCATAGGAGGACCCCAGCGCGTGCATGAGTTCGGCGAAACTCTCCAGCGACGAGTTCTTGGAGCATCCTCCGTGTCCGTCCGATCGCACCCCCTCACTCCAGATTCACTCCGAGCCATCCCTTTGAGGAGCAGCCGACACCGTTAGATGCGATCTGGACCATCTGAGTCAGCCAGGGTTCAGCCACCGCCAGCAACCGTCAGATCCACCACGTGGCTAACCTTGGAGCGTTCATCGCCTGAAGAGAAGCCATCGTTCCTCAACCGCTGGATCTCCCATGTGGCTTCATCACCGCCGTCTGTTTAAATAAAGGGGTAAATTGTTCTTAGGCCCTTTAGTTTTTAGCTATTACTTTTAAGTCCTATAAATATTTTGTCCCGTGTTTTTATTATGTAAAAACTGCATCGAGGACCTTCTACTTTTCTGTATTTATTACTTAGTCCCTGTCTGTGGTGTCCACGTGCTTCGACACATAAGGACTTGGTGAAATTGCATTATATTCCTTGCATTTCTGACATGTTAATGTTTACATCTTTCTAAATAGGAATTACATTGTAGTCCCTCCAGGCCTGGATCACGTGTGCCGCGCGTGGTCTTCTGGGATTTTTGCAATTAAGAGCCCAGGGTTTTCTGTCGTGTTATCTTTCCAGCCCTAGGACTTATTTTTATTACAATTAGGTCCTCGTGCATTGTTTGCTTAGTTTTTATTTTAATAAAATAACAAAACTAACCCAATTGGCGTGAAAATTGGATACGTGGCTCCTGTCACTGTGTAAAATTTTCTCCAAATTTTGGGTATATTTTTGAGCCCTTTTATTATTATTAAAAATTCAAAAACATCCATTTTTGCCTCTGTTCAGATTATAAAATCTAAAAAATATTAAAACCCTTTCAAAATTCTAAAAAAATTAGGAATTTTTAATTTTGCGTGTTTGAATTTCTGTGCATTTTTGGTCATTTTTAGATATATAAAAACCCTAAAAATTGAAAAACCCCTTAAAAATCATAAAAATTCTAAAAAATCATAGAAAATTCCAAAAATCATAAACTCTTTTCCTAAATTTTCTTCATTGCTTCTATTTTTCATAAAAATTACCTTCAGGCCTTGAAAAGACCATTTGATATTTTTAACTGGTCTTTGAAGCATGGCTCAATATTTCTCTTCCTTCCTTCATTTTTAGAAAATCACATAAAAATCATAAAATTATCAAAAAATTACCAAAAACAGTAAAAAATATAAAAAACATAAAAATATTTTTGTTTGAATTTTTGGAGCTTTTTAGAGTAGTTAAGTAAATTGTTGTTTGTGCTTGTTTTCACCTTTTTATCATTTTTCTTCATATTTAAATATCCACAAAAATATAAAAATATTAAAAACCACCAAAAAAATACTTGTTTATATTTTTCTTCATTTTAGACTACTTCGTAGGCCGCAATGCCAATTTGTGCTCCCTGAGTCCGACCCTGGGTGCTATACCAGGCTAATCTCATAGCCAGGGCCACTATTTGATTTTTCGTGTTTTATCTCTCTGTTTGGTGGTCTGCTTATCTTTTTCTTGTCGATCTGATTGATTTCCCGAGTGATTGAGGTCGCAACGACCCGAGTGATTTTTATTCCTTAATCGCTTGGTAGATTTTTCGGTCATTAGAATGGCGCCGTTGTCGGGGAGCACGGCTTAGTAGTCACACTTTTTCCGCGGCTTTCTTTTTCACGGCTTTCTGTATAGATTTTTGTATATATTTTTGGTTTATATTTTTCTGACTTGTTTATAATAATTTGGTCTGATACACTCTGCTTGTTTGCTTGCGAGGGCCCGAGGACCAAGGCGACGACTTTCGAGGAGCCGACGCAACCGCGGCAATCGGAGGCGGCTCCCTTCTGCACGGAGCCGCAGGAGAGCGCGAGGAGGCAGCAGACTGTGGGAGGATTAGCGTAGATTAGCTTAGGTTTTATTTCCAGCTTATTTGAATTATTATTGCAATAAAACAGGGACATCACACTCAGCAGGACACTTAGACTCTCGGGGTTTGTTTCCCCGAGCACCGGTTTGCTCGGGGGACCCTTCGACTTTTTAGCAGTTTTCGCAGCTTTTATCGCGGCTTTTACCGTTTATTTCCTGCCTTTCTGATTCTCACGGTTTTCAGCCCCTAGCCATAGGACTTTTGCTTGACTGTGACGTAAATAAGTAGGTCCACACACATTAATAACTTTGCCTGTACCTATAGATCGATTAATTGGACTAAGAATAAAAATCTAATAAAATAGTCGATCCACTACCTTCGAGCCTACGTGCCGCGAGCCCACCCTGTCAAGTGCTACTCCTGAACTCGATTTGTCGAGAAGAGGAGGGGTGGGTCTATACCGGACTCTTGGATTGGAGGTTGGTGGTCGACTAGCCGTTCTTTCGAGTAGAACTACTTGCTTAGGGCTCGGATTTCCGCTTGCATCATTTAGGTAGTTTTATTTCAGTCTTTAAATTCTGCGCGGATCATTTTGCGTGTAGATTGCTAGAGTCAGGTACGCATTTCTTACTCTGCATGCATCATTGATTTTCGCGCATCGGCTTTTTCGTCTTCTTCCCCCCGTTTTGGATTAAAATAACCAGGAGAACCGAAAAAATCGTTAGGCGTTTGTTTTTTATTGAAAAACATCTAAAAAGAAAAACAATAAAATCGGGACTGCTAATCACACTTGACCTAAAAGACATCTCATTGAAAATCTGTCTTGGGGAGAGTAACCCCCTCCTTGTTTGGTTTGGATGAGCGAGAGAGTGACCCGCACCTTAGGTTAGAGCCATATCCAGTTTTTCTCGACTGATTACCGGCTTTCTGTACGGGACAGTCGGTTGAGAAATAGCTGGATTCCTGTTTAGCTCACATAATCGCTCTGAAAGACTGAATGATCACCTAAAATAAAATCGACAAGATAATTGACCGATCCCTTTCGGTCTTCAGCTCGCGTGCGTAGGTGAATCGGGGGTTTGCTTTTTCATCTTGTGTGATTTCCAGATCCCTTCTGCTTTCTCTCTTCTTCTCCATTCATCTGTCTCCCACCCACCCTTCTTCTCCCTTCAATCTTCTCTTCTTCTCCTTTACCCCTGGATGATGGATCCCACTCACTCCTGGCCGACTCTTACAGCCTCTTCTCCATCCTCTGACTATCAGTCCAGTCCACCTTCGAGGGAGGTCGGATCCCCGACTAACCTCCCGCTCCCTCCCTTCCATCCCTTTCTCCACTCTGGGCATGTTGTGCTAGACATCCGAGGAGATCAGATAGAGCAGATGCAAGACCCGGATGATGCCATTGCTGAGTTGAGAGTGCACTTCGTTCGTGATCAGAGAGAGCAGTGGAGATCATCAGATAGATCCTATCCCAGATGGATGGAGGAGCAGATAGCATAGGGAGCTCAGTCAGCTTCTACACTAGGTCCATTCGTCTTGGATTTGGATCTCCTTCAGAGACTGCCGACAATTTCAGGAGAGGCGCACGAGGAGCCTTATCTTCACCTGTCCGCATTCGAGGAGTTTTGCAGAGCACAGCTATATTTAGATATCACTGTAGAGGAGCTGATGAGGAGGACCTTCCCATTCACACTACAGGACAGAGCCATGAGATGGCACCGACGATTGGGGAGGACATTCGATACGTGGGGAGAGCTACGCCGAGAGTTCTTACAGAGATACTTTCCCCCACGTAGATCAGAGTTGATGCGGTCCTTGATCACCGAGTTTTCAGTAGACCCACAGGAGCCACTGCATGAGGCATGGCCGAGGTTTCTTGACCTCTTGAGGAGATTTCCAGACCATGGACTTCCATTGACAGACTTGATAGAGATCTCCATGCGGGGGATGACCGCAGAGCAGATAGCACTGGTGATTGCCACATGTGATGGTTCACACCGTAGTTCTGACATTCACCTATTGGACACCATCTCGAGTTTACTTTCACAACGATCATCTTCGCGAGATGCCGTAGTCGGGACAACACATGAGGATGTTACGGTACCAGTGCGGTGTGTCACATTACATGATGAGACAGCTTCTACACACCAACCCGAGGACGTGGATGATGCAACACCACTGACAGAGGAGATGACTACGATAGCAGAGGTTCGGACCCAGAGTCTACTCGAGTTCCCATTGGTCTTCCAGTTAGAGTTCGATTCAGCCCTAGAGTTCTTCGTCGACGAGTCTTGGATATCAGATCTTCTGATACTCCAGGTACCGGAGGAGCCCCCGCTACTACAGCCATCGACTCAGCCACTTCAGTTTCCAGTCCCGGAGGAGTCATCTTCTTTTCTGCAGAGATATTTCTCAGAGTCTGACAATGACCAGGACTCAGCACAGCAGCCACAGTTCGGTATGGGACACCATTTTGAGAGTACAGACACAGAGAGTTCCGTATTTGAGCCTTTTGTCCTCCACTCTGATGAGACAGACACACTTGCTGAGGACCAGTTGGCAGCCAGCATTGTCGCAGAGCGAGGATCAGCCGCAGACACTTTGCCAGCCTCCGCGGTGTTGACCAGTACCTTCTCCTGCTTCCAGATTGCCGACAGCTACACTTCAGACGATGATGCAGCCTGGTGCACCGAGTGGATACTTCACAGCAGCGCAGATGCCCTTCCATATCCTGATCCTCTACTTTTCACCTCTGATCTTGCATTTCTCCCCGAGGGTTATCTACGGGAGAATGCCGCACATGATGTATACTCGGTTTCACCTTCTGAGAGTGTTTACGATCTGGCGGAACACGAAATCGAGTCTTTTGATCATTCTGATTCTGAGTCTTCTCACCTCGACGACCCTCGCGAGGATGAGCCCATCCTGGAGATATTCGATGATCTTTCTGATCTACTTCTATTTCATTCATCAGATATTAGTCTTCGTAGAGAGTCTCCTGATCTTGATTGTCTACATCTTTTTAAGACATTAATCGATGTGGAGTATTCCAGGACTGATCCATCCTTCTCAACGTTTGATTTCTTCGGCTTCACACTTCCACTCCACTCTGATCCAGAGCCGATGATTTCTTCTGTGCTACCAGATCCCGATCACATACTTCCACATCCTTGGCCGGTAGCAGACACCCGCCTGATTGCTTACCTGGGAGTCTTTCTTTACATGTTTGATTTCGTCGTTGTTCTCCTACCGAGACTATGACGACAGTACGGCATTCGCCTTACCGATGCCATCCTGAACCTTGACACCGTGTTATCCTAGCCTTTGCGCCCAACTAGGGGCGTAAAACCTAGCGCTTGTTGAGAGGCACCTCAACATT
This sequence comes from Ottelia alismoides, assembly GCA_037367405.1. NCBI lineage: Eukaryota > Viridiplantae > Streptophyta > Magnoliopsida > Alismatales > Hydrocharitaceae > Ottelia > Ottelia alismoides. Next base: position 17,511 of record JAZKJV010004203.1, on the reverse strand, counting down.
GTATTCTTTTGTATATACGTTTTCGTCTTAGTTTAATCTTTCTATCTTCCGTGTTTGTTTTCACCTCAAGTCTCGCTTAGGATTATCTTTGCTATACTTAGGATATACCTCATCCTACGTATAGGGGGGGGGGGGTGTGGAAACACCGGGTTGTTCATATCGTTCTGTTTCATCACTCCTGTTGTTGCCTATACTTAAGGATTCTTCACCTTAAGTATAGGGGGAGTGATGCCCTCCCATCTTGTATATATTTGTTGATTTTCTTCGTGTCTTTCTACCCCTAATTTGCTGCCTATACTTAGGTATATTTCTCCCTAAGTATGGGGGGGGTAGGCCCTATACATCCTTCACTTGGATTTCCCTTCATGTACAACTTGCTATACTTAGGATTACTTGATCCTAAGTATAGGGGTAAAACATCGAGTTCTCCTCATTCTATTCTTTGATTCATCTCTGTATATAGCCATTCCTTTTCACTTCCCTATACTAAGCACGAGTTATGTCTTCTTCATCGCTCTTGATCACTCTGAGGACATCGTTCGAGCTAAGTATAGGGGGTGTGTATATATTTCATATATACTTTAGCCATAACTTGTACTTCATGTGAGTGTGTTAATAAATAAAAATGGCTAAAATTCCATAAATTTTAAAAAATTTCCCTTGTATATAAAATTCATCTTGCACATACCTATTTATTTATACAAATTATTTTTTTATACAAATGATTGTAGAATGATTTGTGTAAAGGATTTGTAAATATTTTCATAACAAAATTATGTATATAGTACAAAAGTTTTGTAAAATGTTTTGAAAACAAAAAGTTTGCAAAAACCTTGTGTAAATGTTTGTAAATATTTTGCAAAACTTCAAATTCATGCATACATCCATGTTTTAAAACATTTTTCAAAAATTTTGCACGATTGTAGATATTTGTAAATTGCACATTTGTAAATAGCATCTTTGTAAATATTTGTATAGTTTTTCCTGGATTATAGTTGACATTTAAACTAGCCTGGAATTAAATTGGAAAATGGAGCTTGATTAAGATCTTAATCCACCTAATAATAAGAGGAACCTTATAGGGCTTAAGGTTAAGGCTTTTCAGGTCCATTGGGACTTAATTCTTTGAGTCCACTAGGCTATGAGCATATGTCATCTTGATGATCCTAAGTAGAGCACTTAACAACACACGCATGACTCTCAGAGACAATGGCTTTACTTGCACCAGCACTTTTCACATAGTTCTCCATGGATGAGGTGGTGAGGAGGCAGTTTCCTTTGGCCTGGGGAGCATATGAGGGTAGTACTTCTAGGAGGAACCTCTCTTCTTCTTCTAGTGAAGGAAGTGCACCTCAACTTGGTCTGGTGGTTATGAAGTCTAAAGACAGAAGCTGTGGGTTGCAATAAAGCTTCAAAAGAGGGTTAGTACACTGGCTCAAGAGGAAAAACTCCTTGTATATATGCTGCACTATGTAGATATGTTGTACAGATGCACATGAAAAAAATGTGCAAAAAGAAAAGAACTCCAAAAAAGTGGTGGGTCGGATTGAAAATTTAATAACCCCACCGGAGTGCATATAGTCAAATAAAGCAAAGCTTATGGTATACATGTTCCATCTCATGAAGCTTGCAGCGGGAGACTCAGCTACACTAGTTAGAGCTCCCAAGGATACATGGCTACACTGACCATGGTCCATTCTTCTTCTTCCCCCTCTTCTTGAGCCAGTTGCACTTGGACTTAGAAGGGAATACCCCGCTTCTCGAGGAATGAGTTGCTAGACCGAGGCATTAGAGTTACCAGGTTGGGGGAGGTTGTTTCTTTGTTACTTTTGAGGTGGGGAGCTACATATCACTTACACCATACAAGGAAAGATTCATGGTCATTAGAGTTTGTGTATGTAGACTTGTTCTGATCTGGTTTATTGAGGAGTCTTGCCCATAGATTGGTGGAACTTAGAGGCTATTAAGTTTTAAGCTTAAGTCCGAGTAAGGTTCCGACACATTAATAATCCAAAGATCTGATCGAGCGCCATATTTCAATTTAATGAAGGCCAGTTTAATTATCAACATTAATCCATGCATTTTTCCTCTTTTTCTTTTTCTTTCTTCTTTTTCACTTCTTTTCAAATAAGTGTTTGCTAAGGGACTAGCAAAGCTAATTATAGGGGGGTGATGAATACCCATTCATCACTCTTTATTCTTTTATTTTAGCTACAAAACCTTTGCAAAATACATGTATATTCCTGTAAATAATAATAATTAGCATCCAGCATGCATTGTGTAAAAATGAATAATTAGCATGTTTTTGTGCATAAATAAAACAATAAAGAAACAAAAGAAAAAGAGGGAAATATTTAGAATAAATATTGAGCGACCTAATCCCAAGGGAGGGCTCAGCATGGGCCTGACCGCATAAAAACCAAAGTAGAGAGAGATAAGGAAGCTCATGTGTGTACATATATACCTGTATATAAATAAAAATATTTTCCACTAAATAAAAATAAAAATGGGTGTGTATTTATATGTATATATTTGTAAATACTAAATTAAAATAAAAATGAGAAAAATAAAAAAAATTAAAAAGAAAATAAACTATCCTTCCTCAGTGTAGATACACCATGTACATAAAACACTTTATCTATTTATTTATCCCTATAAATAAATAAATTAAAATCTCGTTCTATATTTCATAATGTAAATAAATAAAATGAAAATTACAAAAATAAAAATAAAATAAAAATAAATAAAAATAAAACCAATCCCAACATTGTATATATACCATATATGTATATAAATAAAACTATTTATTTAACCCTTGTAAATAATTAATAAAAATAAAATAAAAATAGACTTTTATTCCAAATTTTATTCTATAAATAAATAAAATACAAAATTGGAATAAAATGTACAAAAATAAATAATTAAAAAATCAAAAGTCAGAAATATATAGTGTATATACCTATATATAATATACTATATTGTAAATACCTAATTTTTATTTCAAAAAAATAAATAAAATTCACTAAAAATTAATTTAAAATAAAAGAAACATTTTTTATGTTTTGAGTTTTTCGAAATTCGATCATTTCCTATTTATTATTTAATTTACAAAACTTTAATAATTGGCGGGCTCTGATTGGTCTACGGGGGACATTGACCCCCGGTCAACTCTCCCCCCAGGACCACCAGAGACGGATCTTGTCACTCCGACCCGACTTCTCCCAATTATCGCGCCATGATCCGACCGCCAAATCACTAAACCCCGGGCTCCATGTGACCCTTGTGCATCCCTGATCCACGCCCGGGGTGGGTTCTCGGTGTCCGAGCTCCGATAAGCTCGCCCGGTCCTCATCTAGCCGGACCCCTAGCCATTTATAATCTCGCCTCCGGCAGCCATTTCACGCATCTCTGGTCCTCCCCCTCGTCGCCAAGGAGCTCCTCCACCTCGCCTGAGTGACAGCTGTGCGAGAGGGAGTGGAATCGAGGCTCGAGCAGATGGGAAACCTCTGATCCGGCAGCTTTCGTCGTCGTGCGCCGCTACAAGCGTGCTCAGCCTCGGGACTCGACCCCCCCTTGAGGCAATGACCCCCTGAAAAACGAGATTGCGAGAGCCGCTAAATAATGGCCTGAGAAATCAGACTCACTGTCGCTGAGGCGACTCCTCAAGCTTTCCCGTTCGTCAAGAATTAACCCACACAATCAATCAAGAGCAAGGATTAAAATTTATTATACCCAACTAAAAAGTACAGTGGCAAGCAAGTAGGGGTCGAACACAGGAAACAAAGGTGTAGAGTATAGACAAAAAGTCAACTCCTAGGTCTAACGGACTACTTAGCCAATCTGGATTTTTTGTGGGTTTTTAATTAATTTATTTTTCTAATTAGATTTTTAGTTTTGTATTTTGATTTTTAAATTTTTTATTTTTTTATAATTTTATATTTTATATTTTTTCTTTTTCAATATTGGAATATATAGACAAGGTAATAAAAAAGGTGCTACAATATTTATAAAAATATGCAAAAATAGCCAAAAATTCAGAAATGAAATCTTTTTGGTATTTTTATGATTTTTTACTGTTTTTGTGATTTTTGGGTATTTTTCAGAATGTTTTTGGTATTTTTAAATAGCAAAATAAAGGAAAACAGGGAATTAGCTACTGACTGGGGGTAAAATATGAATTAAAAATATAAAACAGACACAGAAATTTTCCAAACTAATTTTCAAATAAAGATAATAAAATATAGAACCTATAGGAACTGAGTTTGCAATTTTTGGAATTTTCTATAATTTTTAAGATTTTTTTGAAGTTTTTAAGTATTTTCAAATTTTTAAGATTTTTCTTTTGCAATTTTTAGTGATTTTTAGATTAACACTAAAATAGGTTAAAATACACAGTAGGTAAATTTTTTTTGGAATTTTTCTAGGTATTTTACTATTTTTTGGTATTTTCTAAGCTAGACAGTACTGAAATGACAGGTTTTTGATTTTTAATAAATATAAAAAAAAGCAACAAAAATAAAAACTAAAAATATGGCATGCAAGTTCAAGTTAACAGGAGCTTAAGTTAATTTTTATGGAATTTTTGGCACTTAAATGATGCGTGAAATAAATAGATCAAACATACAAAAATCCTAAGCCTGGCAGGGGTATAAATGCAATTCTAGAAACATCCGGGGGCTTAAGTGCAAATATCACCAAAATACACGCGCGAAGCACGTAATCTGTCGTTCACAGGGGCTTACTTGCAAATACTAAAAACCGGCAGGGTAAACATGCAATTATCCCAGAAATATATTTAAATCACTACGCACAGGGGTATAACTACAAATACATGAAAGTTTGGGATCAAAACTGCAAAATCTCCAAAATCACGTGGCCCAGTCACGTGAGGTGACGTAGCCGAGGACTAAAGTGCAAATAAAATAAGTTCGGGGACCTAAATGCAATTATTACAAATATTGTTAAACTGCAGATGAAAGTTTTAGGGCTAAAACGTAAATACCAAAAACAGAAGGTCAATCCGACGTCCACTCGGGCTCGCCTAATTTCTCTAGTCTACTCTACTAGTTTACCACACAACTGAACCCAGTAAAACACTACTTCTCTGAACTACCACTATTATATATCAGGGGCTCAGATCTTTTCCTGATAGCGGGTCATATGTATAGGAGTATTGGTCATGGCCTGAAAGACATTTTAGAGGTGGGTCCATTTACAGGTCAGGCTCATAAGGGCCTTTATGAAATCCACGTCATGGCATGCTCAATTATCTCTTAACCTGGCTATGTTAGGTTCTCTAACCATTGTGGTAGCTCACATCGGGTTTAAAGTGCAAAATACCCAAGATGCTGATCGTGCGGCCGAGGGAGCTCCACTTATCCACGTGGCATGAGCAGGTGGCCTGATGGCGCTTTGCACAGACGTCCAAGATTAGATCCCGTGGCGAGATCCGACGGTGGAGGGCACTTGAAGATCTGACGGCTCCTGTGCGTCTTGGAGGGTGCTCCTGATCCAACGGTGAGGAGAGGTTCACGAAAAACTCTCTCCCCAACGAGCTTTGGCGGGGGAATACGACTGACACACGGCCTCTCCGGCCCTAGGATAAAGGGCAAAACGATCCTGGGGCCCTTCCGCGTCGAATGAGGCTCTCAGGAAAAGCTGAGACGGCTTGGAGCGGTCGGACGGCGGAAGTGACCTGGGCGGCTACTCCTGGGGACTTCGAGGCTCGATGGAGCCTTCTCCTTGGCTCTGACCTGCAGAGTTAGTCGTGCAAAATCCAGGTGAAGCCACGGGTGTCTTCTGATGGTGCGATGGAGGCGAAAGGTGGCTCGGATGAGGAGCTCCGGCGAGCGGCGGAGAGGGGAGCTCTGATTGCTCAATCTGGGCGAGATCGAGGTGGATGGAAGGGTGGTGCGTGATGACGGAGCGACAAGGAAGAAGATGGAGGTGATCTTGGCGGTTATCGAGGATAGAGGTGGCCGAAAAGTGGAGGCGGAGCTAAGCTCCGCCGTGGTCTTTGATCGAGGATTCACGGCGCCTATCGCAAAGAAAAGCTAAACTGCTACTACGCTGATCTATATTAAGCCAAGGCTACAAGAAAAGGGAAAGAGAAGGGGGTGAGGCTCACCAGAGACGACGGGATGAGCTCGCGGCGGAGCTCCGGCAAGGGGCTGGATCTCTTCGATTCAACACCAGATAGCGTGAACCCAGGCTCGAATCGCCTCCTGCTGTCACCAGGGACGCAATGGGCTAGGGGTTTACGGGTGAATTTAGCGGAAGAAGGATCAAGGATGAAAGGGGGTGACGGGTCTGGTTTTGAACCAAGGTGTGATAGGTTGCGAAGATCGAAGCAGCTGGCGCGCCACAGTGCTCCACAAATAAAGAAGATCCCCCTGCGTGAATCACTGTTGTATGATGAACAAAAGTCGTGAAGATGCTATCACAAGAAGGTGCAAGGAGATCCTTCGAAAAAAATGAGAAAACGGGTCAAACCATGCCTCTGACACCCTCCAGGCGTTGGGCAGAGAGTTGACCGAAGGTCAACTCTTGCTGCCCCCTGGTTGGTCCACGTGGACCAACCAGGAAAAATCCTGGAGAAAAACTTAGAAAATGAATTAAAAATAGATAATACTTTAATTAATTTTTGATTACTAAATAAAAAATATTTGTAATTTTATGAAGTCTTTTATGATAATTTTTATTTATTTTTATTAGGTATAGTTTTACAAGTTTACGTTTATACCCCTCATAGGTATATTACCTATATATTTGAATAATTAATTTTTATTTTGTGTTTTTAATTTTATTATTTTTAGTTATTATTTTATAAAATAATAAAATACTTTTATACACACAAATATATTTTTATTTTATTTTTCTGATATGTTTGTACATGTAATAAAATAAAAGTATAATTTATATGAGTATAGGCAGTGTACCTATGTATCATATATACATGTATTTTTATTTTGTATTTTATTTAGGTTTTTATTCTGATTTTAATGTACATCATTATTATAAGTAATATTTACATAATTATAAAAAATATGAGAATACAAAATAATGAATAACTAATAAAATGAATATTTTAATCTGTACAGATTTACAATGAGGCTTCAAAACTCAACTTTCAAACCGTAACTCTGAAAAATACGAAACCACCTCCATTAAATAGATTATTTTAAGATATATACAATTAAAGTGAGTTTGGTATATTTCGAGTTTTTATTTGCAAGATACGGGTCTGGGAAGTTGGAGTTTTGGAATCTTATTCAGACCATAACTTTTTATCTGTAAATTATTTTTGAGTGAAATCAATTTTGTATTTTTATTTATTTAATTATCTACAACTTCCATGTTCAAAGTTTCTTTATTTGATGTATAAAAAGTGGAACCAAAATTAGGTCCCAAAATGAATAAAGAATGAATAAAAAGAATAGGAATTTTTGCTGTATTATAACCCTTATCTCCCCCTACTTTATTCCTTGTCGACCTAATCATCAGATGCCTAAGTCTCGGGGTTTCGGGTCATAAAATATTTACAATATTTTATTCTTTTTCTTTTCTTTTCTTTATTCTATAATTTTTGCTTTAAAAACCACATTTTATACAATATTTACATAATGATGTATGGATGCTAAAATGATGGATTTAATGCTATTTACACGCATTTGCTAGGGTTTTTTATGCCAAAATGATAGAATAAAGATGATGAAATATGGCTTCATCATCCCCCTATACTTTACCTTTGCTAGTCCCTAGCAAACACTTATGCAATAAGTGCAGAAAGAAAAAGAAAGAAAAGAAAAAGAAGAAATGTGGATTAAGTTTGACTATCAAACTTGTCTTCACAAAATCAAAGTTTGGACCTTAAGTCGGACCTTTGGAATTTTAGTGCGGGCGGAACCTTAATGAAAACCAAACTTGAAATCCAACAGTCCCTGAGAATGCCAAAACTCTGCTCAAGTCTCCTCAATAGCCAGGTCAGAAATATCTCAACTCATACGCAAACCCTTACGACTATGAATCTGACTCGTACAGTGTAAGTGATAGTGGCTCTCCCCAACTGAAATGACAAAGAGACTGACTTCTCCAATATGACAACCCAATGATTCCCCAATCCAACAACTCATCCCTCAAGGATCAGGGTATTCCCTTCTAAGTTCAAGTGGCAACCAGCTCAAGAGGAGGGGATGAAGAGAAGAATGGACGGTAGCCAGTGTAGCTACCTATCCTAGGATGCAAGACCGATGTAGTCAAGTCATCCAGCTGCAGGCTCATATGATTTAACTTGAAGCTCAAGCTTGCTTATTTGACTTTACAACATATGTACACTCCGGCAAGCATTTTTATTTTTGTACAGGCATGTCCACTTTTTTTTGGAGTTTTTGCTTTTGCATTTTTTTGAATACTATATACAACAGCATTTACATAGTGAGTTTTTCCTCTTGAGCCAGTAGACTATCCCTCTTTTGAAGCTTTATTGCAACCCACGATATCCTATCCTCGAAACTCATCATTATTGGACGGGTTGGGGCGCACTTCCCTCCCTAGAGGAGGACAAATGTTTCCACCTGTGTGCGTCTCATACTGACAAATCCAACCTCCTCACCACTCCAACTGAGTTGAGCCATGTGAAAGGTGCAAGTGTCCAAGTTAGGTCATTATCAACAAGAGTCGTGCATGTGCTTCGAAATACTCTACTTAGGCAGCCAAGAATCCATTGAACCAAGTCCCGTAATCCTCAAAGAATTAAGTCAACTAGACCTGAAGTACCTCAATCCCAGTTCCTATAAGGTTCCTGTTAATTAAGTAGATTTTAAGGTCCAATCAAGCTCCAATCTTCGGATTTTACTTAGACTCGTTCAACTATCAAACTCAATCCGAAAAATGCTCATGCTATGCAATGCGATGCAGGAAATCTTTTTGTGATGCAATTTTCAATGTTTTGAACTTTTTATGGAATTTTGAAAAGATGATGATGATGCATATGCAGTTTTTAGATTTTTGAAAAGTTTTTCAAGTGTTTTTGGATTTTAATTTTGCAAATATTTTTGAGATTTTTGAAAACAAAAGGATTTTGGCTAAAAACTAGGTCAAAATATTTACATGGGAGTGCTTCTTATATTTACAAGAAGTGGTTTTTAAGAATTTACCGGGTAAGTGGTCAATTTTATACAGATATATATATATAGGATGGATTTTAATGTGATGTATGTATTCCTCAAACTTATTTGACACAGGTTTTTCAAGCAATTTTTGAAAACTATAGTCCAAAATAATTTTTACAGACATTTTTGCAAACATGTATACACATTTGAAAATCATTTTGCAAAGGTTTTCCACACAGTATATATAGATTTTTCAAATAATTTTGCAACCATTTTTCAAACCATTTGCAAATCATTTTTTCAAACATTTTATTTCACTAAAAGAAAAAAAACTTTTACAAACCCCACATTTTTAAAAAGGTTGAAAACATGTAACAAAACGTTTTCAAAATAGTTTTCAATAGATTTTCATAGAGATTTTCAAACATTTTGCAAAAAAAACATTTTCACCTGATTTATTAATCAGTATATACAAAAAGAATTTGAGGAATGGTAACATCTTTTTATTAAGGATTTTTAAAGAATTTTAAAGAATTATTAGCCATATTATTAAGAAAAATACGAAAGTACGAGTTATGGCTAAAGTATATACGCAGTATATACGACCCCCCTATACTTAGCTTGAGCTATGTCCTCATAGATCAGAGAGAATAGCGAAGACATAACTCGTACTAAGTATAGGCAAGTCAAAAGAATAAATAAACGAAGAAACTAATGAACGAATGAGAAGTTGACCGTCACCCCTATACTTAGGATCAAATAATCCTAAGTATAGCAGTCTGTACACAAGGCAGGGAGGGTCAAGGGTGGGAACGAACAGATCGTACTCAGATTGTCTCCCCCTATACTTAGGGTAAGATATCCCTAAGTATAGACAAGAAGAGGAGACAATGGAGAGGATCGAAAAGAATAGAAAAAACTCAGGGTGCACACCCCCTATACTTAGGACAAAGTACGTCCTAAGTATAGAAGACTGTATACAAGGGGCGATACTTTTTTGGATAGATACAGAAGATAGAAAAGGAAAAGAAGAAAAGAATAAAAGATGAAAAGAAGAACTCAGGATGCGCATCCCCCCTACACTTAAGATAAAGTACATCCTATGTGTAGCAATGATGAAAGAGATGACATCATGTCGGTAGAAGAGAATGAAAGAGATTGAGAATAAGAAAAGTAGAAAAGTCATTCAAAAATGTTTTGCTCTTCTTGGCCTTCCTCTGCCTTTTTGGAAATATCCGGCTCATCCTTGTACATTACTTGAATCGAATCAACCACAACCATGAATGTATCATGTTCAAGGTATGGCTTCAGAAGCTATCCATTGACCACAAATGGTTGTGCGTCAGCTGATAGATTGGATATCAATACACTTCCGTTGTCATGCACCTGCCTAACTATAAACGGCCCAGTCCATTTACTCTTCAACTTGCCTGGAAAGATCTTTAATTTTGCATCGAACAACCACAACTTCTGACATAGATCAAAGGACTTGCGGCGGATATGCTTGTCATGCCATGTTTTGACCTTCTCCTTGTACATCAGGCTGTTGTCATATGCATAATCTCTGAATTCCAATAATCTGTTCAGATCCAGTTTTCTGTTCTTTCCTGCTTGCTTGGAGTCCAAATTATAGATGTTAATGACCCATAAAGATTTGTGAATAAGTTCAAAGGGCAAATGACATGGCTTGCCATATACAAGGCGGTAGGGAGACATTCCCAAGGGTGACTTGTACGCTGTTCTATAAGCCCAAAGAACGGAATCAAGTAGCTGAGACCAGTTCTTATGATTCGGACGCACAAGCTTCTGTAAGATTGTCTTGATCTCCCTGTTTGAACATTCAGCTAAGCCATTGGACTGTGGGTGGTAGGGTGAAGCAACACGATGTTCAATGCAGAATTGTTGGGTCAGCTTCTTCACCTCTCTGTTTATGAAATGACTTCCCCCGTCAGATATGAGAATGTTGGGGATCCCAAACCGTGCTATGATGTGATCTCTCAAGAATCGACAGACAGTCCTACTATCGGTGGTTCGGGCGGGAATAGACTCCACCCATCGACTTACATAATCGACAGCAAGCAGAATATATTCATAACCCTGACTGTTGGGAAACGGGCCCATAAAGTCAATGCCCCATGCGTCAAAGACGTCTGAGATCTGAATGTATTTTAGAGGCATCGTGTCTCTCATTCCTATGGTTCCACCCATTTTCTGGCAGTCAGTGCAGCATTTGACATACTCATCTGCATCTTTGAATAATGAAGGCCACCGTAGGCCACTTTGAAGAACTTTTGCTACCGTTCGTTTGCCCGAATGATGTCCTCCAGAATCTTGGTCATGACATAACGGGAGGACACTTGGAACTTCCTCCTGAGGAATGCACCTTCTCCAGATACAATCTGCTCCCTCAAGAAACAAATACGGATCCTCCCACTGGTAGAAATGGATCTTAGACAAGAATCTGTCTATTTTCATCTTAGGCCAATCCTGTGGGATCTTCTTGGTCACCAGATAGTTCACAATGTCTGCATACCAAGGAAGCGAGGTGACAGACAAGATTGCCTCGTCTGGAAAGGTCTCTGTGATTGGCTGCAGGTTCAACTCAGGAGATTCCGGCTCAGGAAGCCTTGACAGATGATCGGCCACCACATTCTTTACCCCAGGTTTATCTTTGATTTCCAAGTCAAATTTCTAGAGGAGAAGGATCTGGTGAGCCAAAAAATCTCAATCAATCCGGGATAAAATAATCACTCAAAGGGTCGTTGCGACCCAGATCGAGAGATAAATCAACTCAACAAGAAAATAGGGATAAGACCACCAAAACAGAATAAAAATCAAACAAGCTCAATAGTGTCCCTAGCTATTAGATTAGCCTGGTATAGCGACCAGGGTCGGACTCAGAGAGCACATAATGGCCTTGCGGCCTACGAAGTAGTCAAAAATAGTGAAAAATAAAATACAAATATTTTTGGTGGATTTTTAATACTTTTAGATTTTTTGGACTTTTAAATTAATTCAGAAAATAGAAAACAATAAAACAACCAACTACAAACAATTATTTAATCACTCAAAAATCACCCAAAAATTCAAACAAAAATGTTTTTATGTTTTTTATATTTTTCTGTGTTTTTGGTTAATTTTTGGTGTTTTTCTGATTTTTAGAGAATTTTATAAAAATCAATCAAGGTTGAAAAATAAAGGCACTGTCCAGTCAGACTTGGAGGGCCAAATTAAAATGCAAAATGGCCCTATCAAGGTCTGAAGGTAATTGTAAAGTAGAAAATACAAGGAAAATTAGGCACTAGAATTATTAATTTTTGATTTTTCAATTATTTATTAAGATTTTTATAAGGTTTTCAAGGTTTTTCAATTTTTATATTTTCTATGTGTCCAAAAATGACCAAAATTGGTCAGAAAATCAAACACAGCAAAACAAACAATATCTATTTTTTTGTAATTTTTAAAGGTGTTTTAATATTTTTTTGTGATTTTTAGAACTAGATAGTAAGAAAATTACGTGTTTTTGAATTTTTAAAAATAATAAAAAGGGTCAAAAATGTCTCCAAAATTTAGAGAAAATTTTACACCATAGCAGGAGCCATGTGTCCAATTTTCATCAAATTTGAGTCGATTTGCTATTTTATTAAAATCAAACAGAAGGACACAGTACACAAGGACCTGTATGCAATTAAAATAAATTCCAGGGGGTCCAATGCAATTTCTCCAAGAACTCACGCACTAAACGCTTGACCTGGGTACTCAGGGACTTAATTGCAAGAAAACTTAAGTCCCTGGACTATTTAGTAACACATACTTAAAACCCAGGGGCAAAGTATAAAAAGCCCACGAAATATAGCACATGCACAAATAAAACACTCACAGGGGCATTTTTGCAAATATTAAAAACATAAGTTCATTCATTAACACCCTAGAACTATATCCCACATATTGCAAATAAACCACAAAACTCACGTCACGATGCACGTGGTCCACGTAGACAGGGACATAAATGCAAATAAAATAAGTACGAGGTCTAAAGTGCAAAATGTCCAGAATAAAATGAACGGGATAAAATATTTATAGGACTAACTATTAAAATCCATAAACAGAGGGGCCTACGGGAAATTACCCCTTATCTAAATGTCGAGGGTCGGATGAGCGCCACATGCTGGATCTGATGGTCGAGATGGCGCAACGCTCGACGAAGGGAACCCTCAGCGCGATCGAGCGGCTGGGAGGCTCCCACGTGGAAGATCGGGTAGCTGTGAGGCGACGTGGGTATGCGAAGGGTCCTGGCTCGGATCGGACGGAGGAGGTTCAGCCATGTGGATGATCGGACGACTCCCGTGCGCTGTGGCTAAACCTCGCTGAACTGATGGCCGAGATCCTCCCTCTGATGATCTAACGGCTGGCACGGCTCCTCGCATGGACGTCTGAGATTTGATCTGGAGATGGATGGAGATCGGACGGCTCTGGAGTATGCACGAAGAACAGGCGACCGGCGAACTTCGCCAGCCCAGTGCACGCACGGTGATCCTCCTCGTGGGCTGCTAGTGATCGGAGAAGATGCGTCTGGGCCTCCCGCGTCGAATGGACTCCTCCGATGACGCAACGGAGCTCCGGGGAGCTCAGGCGACACCGGTGGAGGCTGAGCTGCTGCACCTGAGTGTCGAGCCCTCAGATGGGCTCCTCTTGACCTGCAAAGCTGCGCAACACACTCCTGGGTCGAGGGCAAAGTGCCTCGACCCGATTAGCGGTGGTGGAGGTGAACGGTGCGGCGGGGCGAGCGAGCTCCGGCGGAGCGACGGTGATGGAACTCGATACCCAGTTCTTGTGCGAACTGGGGTGAATGAATGGGTGAAGAAGGTGCGCGGGGGAAAGGTGAAGGTGGTCGGCGATTCCGATGATCGGGATGAAGGCGGAGATGGTCGGTATCAGAGATGAACAACGATGGGTCGATTTGGGCGAAAAGCGAAATTAGCTAAATAGAAGAAGAAAGGAGGCTACCTACTGGACGGAGTCGACTGTGGAAGAGCTGGGGATGTGATGAATACCCATTCATCACTCTTTATTCTTATAATTTAGCTACAAAAACATTTGCAAATACATGTATATTCATGTAAATACAAATAATTACCAAAAGCATGCATTGTAGAAAGTTTAATAATTAGCATGTTTTTGTGCAAAAATAAAAAGAATAAAGAGACAAAAGAAAAAGAGGGAGATATTTAGAATAAATATTGAGCAACATAATCCCAAGGGAGGGCTCAACATGGGCCTGACCGTATAAAAACTAAAGTAGAGAGAGATAGGGAGCTCATGTGTGTAAATATCCTTGTAAATACAATAAATCTATTTTCCTCCAAAAATAGAATAAAAGTGGCTTGTATATATTCGTATATATTAGTAAATATAAAATCAAAATAAAAATTGAAAAAAATCAAAAAGAAAACAAAAACACTCTACCTTGTGCATATTCATCATGTATATATTCCCCTATCTATATTTATTTCACCATATAAATAAATAAATTAAGTTCCACAAAATTTTGTACATATTTTATCCTTTATGTTGTAAATAAATAAAATAAAAACCATAAAAACAAAAATAAAATAAAAAGAATAAAATTAAAAACCAAAAATAACTTTGTAAATATGCCATGTATATACATGTACATATCTATTTATTTTATCCTTGTATATAAATAATAAAAATAAAATAAAAATATCTTTTTATTCCTAATTTTATGCTATAAATAAATAAAATATAAAATGGGGATAAAAATGTAAAAAAATAAGTAATTAAAAATTAAAAATCAAAAAGCCATATTGTATATATACCTATGTATAGTACTATATTGTAAATACCTTATTTTTATTTTGAAAAATTACTTAAAAATCACCAAAAATAGAAAAAAATAAAATAAATATTTTTCATTTTTTAAGTTTTTCTTAATTCGATCATTTACTGTTTTAAAAAAAATAATCAAATAATTTTGACCTGACGGAGTCTGATTGGTCCACGGGGGTTTGTTGACCCCGGTCAACTTCCCCCGCGGACCTTTTTCCCTTGCGGATCTGATCGCTGACCCGATATCTCCACATATCCCCAAATCGATCCGAACTCCATCCACTCAAACCCAGGGCTCCGATTGCCAAGGGATGATCCATGATCCTCGCGGGCACCTCGTTTTAGGGATCCGTTCCTTGGAATGCTTACCCGATCCTCATCTTATCGGACCCATCACCATATATATCTTCGCCTCCGGCAGCTCTGTTCCTCATCTTTTGGACCTCCCACTCGTAGCTAAGGACCTCCTCCGGTGAGCGTGAGTGACAGCGGCGTTCTTCGGAGTGGAAGTGAGGCACGAGGACCTCGGGAACCTTCAGATCCGGCGGCATCGCCGCTGTGCGCCGCCGCGGTCGCGCCCAGCCTCGGGGACCGACGACCCCTTGCAGGCAATGACCTAGGAGCTCCCCGAGCTTCAGCCCAGTCGATAGCCTCCAACAGGTAGTCTCCTTAGCCCGTAGATTAGATTACATTCAAGTTTTCCATTTTCGGTAGTTGTAGCTCCGCCGCCTCCACCCTTCGTCTCCGTCCATCCATTTTCCCATCCGACACCGCCACCACCTTCATGAGCCTCCTCCGCATCTTCTCCGCCTACCCATCCCCCTGGCTCGCCCCGGAGCAGGGACCTCAATTCTCCTCCTCCGCCACTCGCCGGAGAGCCTCCATATCGACGCACCTTTCACTGTTCTCGCACGCTGACGGGTCGAGGCAGTTTGCCCTCGACCCATCTTTCTTCCTGTGCAGGTTACATCATCAGGAGAGCCTCATCGGGAGGCCAATAGCTCAGGCACAGGTGCTCCAGGTCGTCATCGCCGCCGGAGCTCTCCAAGGTTCCCCCGCTATCATCGGAGCATTCCCTCAGACGCGGAAGGCCCCCACGCATCTTCTCAGCCTTCCAGCAGCCGTCGAGGAGTCCCTACGCTCGAGTTTTGAGCCGATGAAGTTCGCCGGCCGACAGTTCTTCCAGTACCTCCTCGAACCGTCAGATCGTCCTCCCGCTCTAGATTAGATCTCGGCCATTCATCCAGGAGCTTCGCCACCGTCAGATCCGTAGGAGGATTGATCTGGACCACGCGATCAGACGAAGAGGCACCCGTGACTCAGAGCCGTCAGATCTCCACGTGTCGCCTTCGCCACCGTCAGATCCACCGAGGGTTTAGCCACAGTCTACGAGGACCGTTAGATCTCCACGTGGAGGACCCTCATCCGTTCGATCCGGCCAACGTTTCGTGGTTAAAGGTGCCATCAGTCTCACCCGTTGGATCAGCTACATGGCACTACATCAACCGTCGACATTTAATAAAGGGGTAAATATCTCTTAGGCCCCTCTATTTCTCGCATTTACTGTTTAGTATTGTAAATACGCTTTATAGTTCTTTTATTTTTGTAAATATTGCACCAAGGACCCTCCTGTTTATCTGATTTGCATTTATATCCCTGTTTGTTGTGGACACGAGCATCGACACGTGGTATTTAGTACATCTGCAGTTTTTGGCCCTGTGTTTTTGGCTTGTTACTATTAATATTTTTAGAAATAGGAATGACAAATAGGTCCCCTCAGGCCCGAGTCATGTGTATCGTGCGTGGCCCGAGGGACAATTTGCATTCCTGGCCCTATACTTTTCAGGTTTGTTCTCCAAGGGGCCCAGGGCTTTATTATATTTGCAATTAGGTCCCGGTGCACTGTGGCTTTATTCTTATTTTTAATAAAATATCAAATCAACTCCAAATGTGATGAAAATTGGACACATGCCTCCTGCCATAGTATAAAATTTTCTCCTATTTTTGGGGACATTTTGGGTTTCATTTAATATTTTTAAAAATTCAAAAAACACGCATTTTCTTTACTGTCTGACTTAAAAATTCACAAAAAATACTAAAATACCTCTAAAAATTACAAAAAAATAGACAGTAGTTGTTTTACCTTGTTTGATTTTCTGATCAATTTTGGTCATTTTTGGATATATAAAACTCATAAAAATTGAAAAACCCTTAAAAACTTATAAAAATTCTATAAAAATCTTTGAAATCCCAAAAACAATAATTTCTTTCTGTAATTATGCTTGTTGTTTGTATATTCCATAAAAAATACCTCCAGGCTTTTTAGGGACTTTTAGATATTTTATCTAAGTCCCCCATGCTTGGCTGGACATTGTTGTTATCTTTTTACATTATTTTATTTTTTTTTAAAAAAATTCAATAAAAAATCAGAAAATTACCAAAAATTAACCAAAATACAGTAAAAATATAATACACATAAAAAGATTTTTATTTGAATTTTTGAGTGATTTTTGAGTACCTTAATAATTGCTTGAAGTTGGTTGCTTTGTTA